>ML799627.1:80202-108336 GCA_009831015.1 Picea engelmannii
TTGTAAGTTGATTTGTTGAAGTTAATAATAAAGAAGTACTTTTCCCGTCCCACCATATGAGGTTTTCATGGTTTATTGCATACATGTTGATTAAATCTCTAACCCATTAATCTATATATCAAATGCATGTGGAGTTCTTTGTTCATCTTGTGTGAATGCAGGTCATCCTTGGGAGGAAAACTGCAGTCAAAGAGCGATCAAGCATGAAGAAGTATCGACATCAAACACCTGAAATAAGGTATGCTCACTTGATCTTCTTAATTACGTATTTGCTTAAGAATAATGGGGATTAGGTTCGGGACGATGATAGAAAGTAGGAATCTTTAGGTATTTTCTGCATGCATGATAAAACCCTAAGTGCTAGTCCGTAGAGGGATTTCCCACTCACAACAGAATTGGCGACCATACTGGGGATTATCTAGGGTTTCTGGGAATATTTTTTGGGTATTTTTAAGAACTAGTTTCGTTTCCTATTTTTAAAGTTTCTACAAAAGTCTGAGCTAACAGAGATTCTAGTCTTCCATACCAGTTATCTCTTTTTCTTTGCTTGACTGTATTTTTATTTATTTATTTTTCAAGACCCACAGAGGTACACGTGGCTTGTATAAGGTCTGTACGCATGTACCCGCGCCCTACATTCTCACAGCCCACGTGTACACGCTAGCTGAGGAAGTATCAGTCACGTGTATGATTCCAGAAAATTTCTTTTAGAGAGACAATCATCCTCTTCCCTATCAGAAGTAGACCTTCTTAGGGGTTTTGATGGAACTCTTTCTAGTCTTTGTTGTTTGCAATCTATAGCTTAGGTTTCACCTCAGATTGGTTTTTTCTATGAAGTTTTCCTTGAATTGTTTTATTTTTTCTGTTAAAGTAAGTGTCCGAGTCTTCAAGAGATTCTGGTTCTCAGTACCAACAGCCTCTGCCTGGGCTGGCTTGCTTGGATTTTTATTTGTCTCAGATTTTCAGAGATACACGCGGCCTGTATAAGGCCAGCACACGTGTACACGCGCTCTGACTTTACACAGCTCACGTGCACACGCTTGCTATTGAACTATCAACAACATGATTGAAGAGAAGATTTTTGTTGAAAGTGAGGCAGTCATCCTTTCCTTTGACAAGAGCTATACCTCTCAGGTTTTTGGGTCTCTGTCATCACGATCAGTAACTTAGATTTGATCATAGCAATAGCTTTCATTTTCATTTAGAAGTTTTCCTTAAAATTTTCTTTTATAGGGTTTTTAGACAAGTGTGAGAGTCCAATTTTAATTTGCTTGTGTGTGATTTTTAAAGTAACTCTTTGCGATCTGTGCTTAGGACATAAGTTTTCTTGGTTTTGACTTGTTGATATTTTTCCTTTTTTCTTTGTGAGCATTCAAATAAAAAAAAACTTTTATTTCTTTGTTTGGTTAAAAAGTGTTGTTTTGCATTCGTAACCAGGGAAAAGTCTTTGCTTTCATAAGTTCTTGATGATTTACTTAGATCATAAGTAGCGCGTAGTCGAGTGAAATATTTCTTTGAATTTGTTGTTTAAATATCTTAGAAAATTTTTAAGTTTGAAAAGTTGTTTAAGATTTGAGTTAAGTGAAGATATTTTGTTTCCATCTTTCTGTTTATTTTTTCTTTCGTCTTTCAAACATCACTAGTTTCACTTTCATAACCTTTGAATTAAGACAAGGCATAAAAATTAACGCTAAATTTAAAATTCATTAGAATTTTTATGTTTGTAGGGTCAACCAACTAGTTTAGGATTAGGGCCTCGAATTAGGTTGGAGAGGAAACTCTTCAAGGCCATTAAAATCAAATATTGGAGTCTGAGTTAGGGAGTGTCAAAATCCAGTATTGTGAAAGTTATCTGGGACCCCCCTCTAATACAGGGGATAAACATGAGGTCGCGTGTGGAAAGGTAGTGGAGATAACCCCTCCAAAGCTGGACCAATCGTAGTGGAGAACAAATATAGAGGGCTTGTCTTGGGATTCTGTTGATTGCATTTTCCACGGAGCTTTGTGGGTCTCGAATCCATTCGAGGTCCTCAATTGTATTCCAAACCACTTGCTTTCAATACCCTTGATAGGTTTTAGGCTTGATACCCTGCTCATTGTGGTCTACCCAACATTTGACTGTACCCACCTGGTGACTCTTCGCGCACTGACAACCTAGTTGCCTATCGTTTTAGAGACATACACAGGTGACTGCCGGGGTATACCGCGATACCTAGGAAAAACATCGGACCACGCTTTGTAGAGTATACCTAGAGGGTGCTTCCATGTTCAAGTTTCACTTGCACTGGTAAGTTTCTCTATTGCTGGTTGTTGTAACTGTTCTTCCAATTAGTTTAGTGTTTGCTTGTTTTATCTTGGAGGGACTTTTTTATTGTGTGTTGTTTTTTGAAAAAATAGAAAGCCCTAGAGTGTCTTTGATCTTCTCACAAAGTGGAGGATCATGAGCTCCACCGGTCACAAAGGCTTTTGGGCCTATCACCCATTACACTGGAGCCACCCCCTCCACAACTAAGGCGAAAGCTAGACCAACAAGGGTCTTTTGAAGCGATCGGGTCACAAGAAATTGTGCCTGACCAACATTTGGAGGAAAAAACCATTTTAGACTCTGGAGCGAAAGATCTTGGTCCACCTGAAAATCCAACCAATGATCTTTCGGGACCCATCATTGTACTGGTTCACCATTACGAGTGCCAGACAGTGTCGCACGCAATAATGGAAACAAATGTTGTCATTCCTTCTGGGAATTGTTCAATTCCCACTACGGTTGTCACCACAGGAGAGTTTCCACCTCCTAACCCACCGTCACCAGTCTGAGCCACCATGGTATTGATCACCTCTACCTCGCATAGTGGTCCAATCCCGTCTATGGCAGCAACCAAAACCCCTTTCACACCTAGTGCGACAGGCCCTCCATTCTCATACAGGATGCCTAGCTTAGGTACAAGTCATGTACTTTCCTACTCCACTCCATAGACTTTAGGTCTGGGGGCAAGGAACTCTAACGCTCCTCTGCAAGGCCACATTGGGGGAAATTTAGCTACTTTTAATGCTTTCCCTTACGGGGGAGGTCATATACCTCCTTCATCCCCTTCTCTCAGTGGCACGCACCAACCATCCTCCGGGCCACCTGCACACCATAGTTTATTTGGAGTAGGGAGTCAAGGACCACCTTTGCATAATATGTCGGTAGGTTCGACACCATTTTATTTGTTCGATGCATTTGGTAACAATGCCTTCTCATCCCCTGCTTTCCGAACTGGGGGCAATCCCAATTTCAGACAACCTATTCCCATGCAGGGTACTATTTCTGCACAGGGGGCAAACCCATGAACTTCTTTCGCATCAGGGCCTTGGAATTCTTGGCAGGGATCCATTCCCTTGTTAGGAATACCGATATGGGGTAACTCTTTTCACAACCAATGGAACCCTGGACAAGGTACTATGCCTATCCCCACAGGATCAACATGGGGTAACCCTTCCCAAAGTCCTCCGAATATAATGCATGCTCAACCATCTACATCTTATTTTGGGAATCAACCGATGATGTCTCCTCACATGTAGAATCTATATGCTATTCATGGCCATGGTTTTTACCATAACCCAGGCCAACAACCAAACTTTTCCTGGCACCCTGGTGCCAGTCAAACTCCAGGTCCCTTTTTCCCAGGTTATCACCAACAACCCAAACTACCTTTCCTGGAAACCTTGCATTTTCCAGGCTTGACAAGGTTGTTGAATGACCCTATCTGTCATGATCCACGTTGGCCCTCTATGCCGACGAAGTTACCTTCAAACATACCAAAGTTCGAAGCCAAGCCTAATGAAGATCCATGAGATCATGTGACCACCTTCCATATTTGGTGCTCATCTAACTCGTTGAAAGATGACTTCCTACAATTGCGACTGTTTCAATGTACTCTCATTGGGAGTGTCACAAAATGGTACATTGAGCATGATTGCTCAAGATACTCTTCCTTCGACGAATTGGCAATGGATTTCCTAAACCATTTCCAATTACCTGTGAGATACCACGCTGGCACAAAATTGCTGGCTAATTTTTCATAGACAAAAGAAGACCATATCTCTGATCACATCCGAGACTGGAGACGTCGGAAGAGTTTAATTAAGGTTCCAGTCCCACCAACATTCCTTCTCGATTGGTTCCTTAAGTCTTTTGTCCCACAGTTATCCAAAGATGTCGTGATGTCAGGAGTGTTTTCCAAAGAGTACGCCATCATGAGAGATCGACAACTTGAGCTAATCTATTCTCAGTCCGGTTTATTATACAAGATCTTTCCAGCTGTGCCACACTCAATACTTGATAAAACCAGATAGAGAGATGGACCACATGTCGATGGTATTGTTGGTTCAACACAAACAAATGTCGTTGAGCAACTGACGAAGTAATTGCAACAATTGTCTATACAACACATAGCGGCTAGCCAAACTACTGCTTTGGCTTCCCCCCCTACTAAAGTGTCGGATGTACACACAGTGCAATCGACAAATCCAAAGGCCACCCAACAGCCTTAAGGAAAGAAAAAAAAATGAAAGAAGGGTAAGGGGGATAAGAAACCCACTAATAATGTTGGCAGGGGAAACACTGAGAAACGGAAGGCGAGGTATCCGTGCAACCTATGCATGGAATACCACTTGACCCACCAATTTCCTTGTCTTGCAGAGGCCCAAAATTTTGTGACACAACAACAACCTGTTGTGTTAACCAATCCATTATAGCATGGGCAAAACCTAACCCAAGCCTCTACAAGTGCGGAAGGGGGCAGTCAAGGACCCTCTCCATCTTCGAACAATCCCGCATCTGCGAATGTGTATATGATGAAGGGTGATTCTTTTATATCGACTAGACCGCATGACTATAGTAAACCAAGAACTTCTGAGAAGGGAAAAGAAGCTGAACTCCCATCTCTTCCTCTATAGATTGAGAAGAATTTGGGAAAAACAAAGACATGCATCCCAAAAGGCGCGTTCAAAAAATATTCTCACAACCCAAATGCAAGGGCCATCCAGAACTATTCTGTAGTGGAGGATTTATCTCAAACCCCTTATGCAATGCCCACTTTGGAGGTCCTCCAACGCTGCCCTTCCTAGAGGAAAGCTTTGTTAATTTCTTTAGGATCTACCGAGACTTGTAATCCGGGTACCATCATACTGGATACAACCAACTTAAAACCTCATCTGCCTTACCATGTAGCATTTCAGATAGTAGTGGCTCACCCCATGAAAACTTTTACTCAAAATATTTTCTGCATGGTGGTTGATGAGGGTGCCTCGACATGCGTTATGTCATTGGCATGTTGGAAGGCCATTGGCCAGCCTGTTTTGTCTCTGTCACCTACTCTTCTCACTGCTTTCGACGTTTGTTCATTCCGACCACATGGTATCATTCCCTCTTTCCCCGTGTAGTTAGGAGGGAAGACTGTGTGCATTGAGGTAGAAGTAGTCGACGCGTCCCTCAACTACAATCTCTTGTTAAGAAGGAGTTGGACTTATGCCATGTAAGCAGTGGTTGCTACAGTTTTCTGGGTCTTGTTGTTTCCACACGAATACCAGATTGTGACCATTGATCAATTGTCTTTCTCCAAACCTGACCCTTCATTGGGGGTGTCCGCGTTCCCAATGATTGATAATCCTCAACCAGGAATAGTCAACATAGGGGTTGGTTTGTGCCCATATTTGATGGGTACCTTCAATTACCCGCCCCCTCAAGGCGATGTCAAGTTCATATCCAACCACCATAAGGTTGAGATTTTCCAAGTTTCATCGTTTCACATGAATTACTTCACCGATCTATGGATACTTCCTTCCCCATCGACCACAATGTATGGGACAGGGCACCCGGGCATGTCCATGCCCTTGTCCGCAGCTGAAGTAGCGTACTCTTTAGTCCAACAAGCTTCATCCAACACAGATCCAACTCTTGCACAAGAGTTAGATCCGCTTCTAGAGCCTATTTGGTCTCAAGGTTCTCTCGTTGACATCGATTTGTTAGACTTAGTCTTGCCCTCTGACGAAGTAGTAATTGAAGCAATGACTAGGTCATACAAACACTGGGATGATCTTCATCACAGATCATACTTCCTCCTAGAGTTAAGCAGAATTGAAGCCAAAGAATTCACCTTGACTATGACTGGAGATAGGTCTTGTCCTATTAATCCCTTAGCTACACATGAGGTCTATGCTGAGGGTAATATGGAAACCATCGCTGAAACCATACCAATCAATATCTCTAAAACCCCTGGCATCATGTTTTTGTTGGAGCTAACTGCTCCCCCGAAGAGATTCAAATCTACACAGATCTATTTAAAGAATTCCACAACATTTTTGCCTGGTCTTATGAGAAAATGCTAGGCATCGATCCAAAAATAGTCGAACATGAAATCACAACTTATTCATATGCCAAGACTGTTCGGCAGAAGCTTCATCTAGTTAATCCCAGGAAAGTAGCATCCATTAAGGTTGAAGTTGAGAAACTTCTAAAAGATGGTTTTATCTATCCTATCCATTTGACCCAATGAGTGTCAAATCCTGTGCCAGTCAATAAGAAACAAGACACGATTCGTGTATGTATAGACTTCCATGATTTGAATAAGGCCTATCCAAAAGATAATTTTCCCACACCATTCATCGACCAGATAATTGATGAATGTGTCGTTTGCGAGGCCTTCTCTTTCATGGACAGTTTTTTGGGATATAATCAAATACAAATCAAACTCGAGGACCAACACAAAATGACATTCATTTGTCCATGGGGTACATTTGTGTATCGTAAGATGCCCTTTGATCTCAAAAATGCTGGTGCGACCTTTCAACGGGCCATGTCTTTTTCTTTCCATGAATTCAAGCATATAGTCGAGGCCTATTTAGATGATTTATCATTTCGATCTCACAAGAGAACAGATCATCCCACACACCTCCGACTTATCTTTGAGCATTGTCGCTACTTCCGAATTCACTTGAATCCAAACAAGTGTATCTTTTGCATAACATTAGGACATTTGTTAGGTTTCATAGTGTCAACAACAGGGATCATGGTCGATCCTCTCAAGGTTGAGGAAATAATTCAGTTGCCTCCCCCACACACAATCCTTCAACTTCAGAGTCTATAGGGCAAGGAAATTTTTTTAAGACGTTTCATTGCCAACTATGCCAAGATCACAAAGGGATTTATGTGCTTACTGAAGAAAGATGTTCCTTTTCATTGGGATGATGTTGCTCAATGCTCTTTCAATGCATTGAAACATGCCCTCACAACTGCCCCTTTTCTTTGACCACCTAACTATAACAAAGATTTCTTATTATACCTGGCTACAATAGAGTCAACCATCGACATGGTCTTAGTTCAGGAAGATGACATGTTCTCAGCATATGTGATCTATTACCTAAGCCAAGGACTCGTAGGACCGGAGTTCAATTATTCTCATATTGAAAAACTTGTGTTGGCAGCAGTCCATGCTGTTCAACTGTTCCGTTATTATGTTATGTTTCGCAAGACCACCGTCATTGTTGTCGTGAATCCGTTCCAGTACATACTGAAACGATGGGTAATAGGCGCAAAGATCAGTAGATGGATAGTATTCCTCCAGGAATTTGACTTAGATTTTGTTTTAGAGAAATCCAAAAAGTCATTGGTCTTCGCAGAACTTATTTCAGAACTTCCGATTGAGTCAGGTGATGTTGTGCCCGAAGAGTCACCTATCAGAGGAGATATGTTTTTGATCACATCTTCGGACCCCTAGTATGGAGATATACTTATCTATCTCCATACTTTGAAGTTCCCCACCTCTGCTTCTCATGATGAGCGTCGACGTATACGCCATCAGGCTAATAATTATCTCATACTCGATGATACGTTGTATCGAAGAGGTCTAGACTGCATTCTGCACCAATGTCTCACTCACGAAGAAGCAGTTATCGTGATTAACGATTTCCATACCGGAGCATGTGGTGGTCATTTGTCTAGGTTGGAAACAACCCAAAAGATTTTACGAGCAGGTTTCTTCTAGCCGACACTAATCAAAGATTGTATCGAATCAGTCAAGAAGTGCCACCCATTCCAGAACTTCTCTTGGAAGATGAGGGCACATCCCTCTCCCATGTTTCCTGTCATCACATTTGGTCCCTTCACCAAGTGGGGGATTGATTACACTACATGCAACCCTCCTTCAGCAAGGGGGCACCGTTATATCATTGTAGCCGTATACTACTTCATGAAGTGGGTCGAAGCTATGGCAACGTTTAAAGATGATGGAGAGACTGTGGATCTCTTTTTATTCAACCAGATAATAGCAAGGTTCAATGTCCCGAGGGAGATTTTCATTGACCATGACAGTCACTTTCAAAACCAGATGATGACCGAGTTAACATCAAATCTTGGGCTGCGGCAAGAACATTCGTCACCCTACTACCCCCAAGCAAATGGTTAGGTGGAAGCAGTAAATAAATCTCTTAAGACCATCCTACAACAAACGATCAACTCAACCAAGTCAAATTGGCATTTGATGTTATACTCAACATTATGGGCTTACCAAATGTCTGTTAAGACTGCAACTAGTTTCTCACCTTTTCAACTCATTTACAGGCTAGAAGCAGTCTTACCTATCGAATGTTAGATCATGTCCCTAAAGTTGGCAGTACAATTATTTCCAGATACTTCTCCACTTGAAGAACAATTATTATACCTTGAGCGACTCAATGAGCAGTGTCATGATGCAGCCTTGGCCAACGAGGCTCACAAGCATAAAGTCAAGTGTCAGTGTGATAGGTCTGTTCGTCAGATTTTATTTGAAGGCGACCTTGTCCTGGTCTATGACCAAGATAATGACTCCCTGGGGGTAGGAAAATTCAAACCCATGTGGTTCGGACCTTTCATCATAAAAGAGGTTCTAAATAAGGGCGCTTATCGTCTCGTTGAATTTGAAGGAAATGCTTTGTCAGAGCCTAGAAATGGGTTCTACCTCAAGAAGTATTACTCATAGGCAGGTCACCATGGGTAACTTTTTGTAACATATGTATAGTCTTTGTACTATTAATTTCTAGCTTCTTTTAGTATTATGGATGTGTCGTTTTTTATGTTATCTTTCACCACTATGGTAGATGTCAAGTGAATTTGAGGTGTTCATTGGGTATGCAGACGGTGCTAGCCAACACACTCAGAGGCTTGCCTCTGCATCTTGGGTAATTTTTACACCTTGAGGCCAGTTATTATCTTCCAGAGGTATATGCTTAGTTGACACCACAAATAGTGTCGCCGAGTACAGTGCAGTTATTGAGTTGCTTCGTGATGCCCTGTCATTTGGTATCTCTCATCTCCGGGTCTATTTATACGCTCAGCTGGTTGTGTTGCAGTTAAATAGAGTCTACCATGTTCATGATCTGACTTTACACTGACGATTCCTTAGGGTACATGTATTAGAATGAAGCTTTGCTTATATTATGTATTTTCATGTTCCTAGGAGATTAAAACAAATTACAAATACTCTATCTAATCAAATTTTAGATTGTCATCTCACACACATATGAAAGGACATACACATAAACATGTAAATACATTTTTAAAGGAAAATATGATCCATAAGACAAAAAAAACATAAAAATCCATATATAATATCATAATCACTAGAGTACATAGGTGGACGCAAGCGCCTCAAAAGTATGACCAGTAACGAGTCATGGGGCTTATGCCCTCAAAAAATATATACAAGTAGTGCTCTCAGCACGTAGAAGGTCTAGACTAACTAAAGTCAGGGTCTATGGGCCCTGTTATATTGATCAACAACATTTTCCAAACGCTGAAACAATCGGACCCACGTCCGTGATGCCCCCACTACATGAGACTACATAGATGGTGGCAGATCCTCAATCTCTACCATAGGGACTATGCGGGTGAGAACGGTAAAGTTTCTCTTGACTTGTCTCAACACCCTCTCAGCCTCCTCGACTGGAAGCTCTCCTTCTACTGTTGGACCACCTGCGACAGTAGGTGCAGCCCCTGGCCGAGGATGATACATGTTTCTCGCATAGTTTGCAGGTCACACTGGTCCCACATCTGCACATAATAGACACATATCCATCAAATACTCTGGTATAAAAAAAATGATATATATAACACAACAAAAAAATGATGCAAACTTACCCATATCTCCTCGCTCCTCACCAAAAGGTACTGGTATCTCAGGATCTCTCGAGAAATCAATCCTAGCATAAGGGTAATCCTCTATCACTGGGATCTTTCGCGACAGCCACATGAAGAAATCATCATCAAAGGACTCATTAGTCCTTCCACCACCCTGTTGTGGCAGTAACACTACCCATCTACAAACCGCAGGAAGAGAGGCCTGATCTCCTTGTTCCACCACTCGAGGACTGAAGCTCAGAACTCTTTCAAAGAATAAAGAGCATAGAATCATCCCGAACCCGAAGTTCCTCTGCGTCTGCGATTGAAAATCTGTCAACTACCTCTTCATACAATCTATCACTGTAGTTCTCAAGTCAAAAATTTGTGCATTTAAGCACTGGACTTCACAGTTCATCTGTGCACAGGACACCTGATGTAGAGCCGCGAAACCAGTCATATGAACAATAAGAAACACAATCGACTTCAACGATAAGTCAATGATATTGCTTATGGGCACCTATGAGCTCGATCGGTTTGTACCATCATCACAATAAAGTCCTATCAATTCCAATATGTTATGAGGCCCAGAAGGAAATGTTCGTAAGTTTACTGGTTCCCCTCTCCTGGAGAGGCCAGTAAAAAATATATATATCCTCTATCATAGGCACCAGTGACTGCCCCTCTAACATAAAGGCCTCTGCATCAGGATGCCAATAATCAACCAAGGCATTTAGTAGCCTAGGTTGTGCCCACATAAAAGGAAATAAGAAGAACTCAAGCAGCCCACATTGCATTAAGGCAACCAGAACATTAGGGTCTTCCCCGACCAACTCACTAACCTCCTCATGCTCTCTTTCCCTCCAATGAACATACATCCTACAAAACACCAAGTTCAGGAGGGTTAACCCTTGGTTTTAAATTTTTTTTTCATTCAATAAGGGGGTCCACGGGGGCTGTAATGAAGATAGTCACGTGTACACACATGCAATGTTTACTCTGCTTGAATGTACACGCTACCTGTCATAAGACAACCCACGTGGACCTAGGGCCGACCTTTTGAAGGTCGACACCCCCCCAAAACTTGAAACCCAAAGCATAAATAAAGATTTAAATTGCAAGAGGAGAGAGTTTATACTTACTTGGTCCAGACAGATGGTCGTTTCATCCACTGTAGCTCTCGGAATCACCACTTTTATCAAAGAGGTTTTTTTTTCTCCAGAGTCAATTTCCAAATCAACAATGGTGATAATGAGCTACCAACTTCTATTTATAGACTTTTTGGCCTCTTTTTGTCACTTTTTTGGCCCCCCTTATCATTTTATTTAAACCAAAAACCATTTAGAGTGATTTAGGAGTTGCATTGGAAGGGTATGATCGAGTATCAGGACATTTTTTTTTAGAATTTTGGGTAAATTTTGACGGTTCGTGGAAAAATCTCAGATGATCAACTTGAGAATATAGGTCAGGTTTCCACCCTGAATTTTGTATCTTGTTGTCTTTATCCCTTTTCCATAGGATTGATCCCATTAGGTTGCGACACAGAACCATCATTGTTGCTTTAGAAGTGTCGCGAGTTGGTGATAGAGCTTACCGAAACATGGATGCCCTAGGTAGATCCTGGTTGCATTATGGTGTCCCTGCTATCTCTAATGAATGTAGGCTCAGGGTCCTTGTTGTTTTTCCTGATTATGAGTTTGAGCCACATTTTCATGATTCCTTTTCACTCTTGACCTCACCCTTGGGACTCCCAAAAGACATAACAGGTCTTCTTTTAAGCCCTTTTCAGACCCTCTAAACATGAAAAGATTGTCGAGCGATCTTGTGGCCTTTCATGCTTGTTAAACTGAAATTTGAAGTCACGTCTGTCCAGCGGTAGTTTACCCCTTTTTAGGTCTGGAGGATCAACTGTATGAACAAAGGTATACTCTAAGGAACTTCAATTCTCTAGAAGAGTACTCTCAGGTATCATTTTAACCCTTTTTCGGGCCCAAGGGACTAAATTTACGAAAAAGGAACCCCCACGGAGTCCACGGTTAAGCTCTTTTTAGACTCCATAGAATTGAAAAGATCACCGAGTGACCTTATTCTTTCACACTCGTTAAAATGGTCCAGAAGAACATTCTCGATGGAGTCCATAGTTAGGATTTTTTTAGACTCCTTAAAAATGGAAAAATGGCCGAGTGATCTTGTCTTTATCACACTTGTTAAAATGGTTTTGAATAGACATCTTTTTGGTGCTAGTTTACTCCTTTTTCGAATCGACTAGACTACTTTCGAAAAAGGTACCCCACTGGAGTCTCCTTTTATGTTTTTTCAGGCTCTCTAAATATGAAAAACCGTCGATCTTACCTTCTTTGGGCTAGTTAAAATTACATCGAAGGACGTTACCATTGTGTGTCTTATTAATCGCATTTGCATACCCATGTCTTTGGCATAATGTTGGATCCATGTTTCTCTCAACTGAACCATATGAAGCATGCCTTATATGCAAGCCCTGTAGAACTTTGCCTCTACGCCTTGACACTTGTGGTCCCTAGAGGATTTTTCCCGAGGGTCCTTTTCTTGCATATGTTCCTTTGCCCTAAGCATCCCTGTGTTCCGTGTGCTTGGAAATAGTATGTTTGCAACACTCGATCCTCCTTTGTAACGTAACAATCTTTTATTCTTTTTCCAAAATTATTAAAAAAAGACAAAAATCAAATATACCCCAAAAAGAGGAAGGGAAAAGTATTTTCTTTATTGGCAGCATAATGAGTCGCTCTTGGATAAAGCACATCTGTCTGTCTGTTTGTCAAAATATGGGATTTAATATGACCTTAGGAAGTTGTTTCTTGCTACAAGGAGTTGATTCCTCCTCCGTTTGGTTATTCTTCCAAACATATGGAGGTTTGTGTTGCCTCCTTCTTCGTAAACTTATGTTAATGCCATGTTGCCTGAGTTTCATCATTTATCGTGCTATCATCCAAGGGAAGTTTTTACAAAGCCTGTGTCGGCCCCTATGCAGTTTGTCTCTATCCCTCATGCCCGACCATCCTGAATGTCCAATCAAGTCTTTGTTGGAAATCAATGAAGCCTTTAGTCTGATCATCAAGATTCTCTAGTCCATGACCAATGAGCCATTGAAGACCTCTGGGTAGTGAAGTCGTACACTCATATTACACTCCTACCCAAGTTTTGAAGATTTTAAATTTTTTGCTCGAGCTCTGAAGACCTCATCTCCAGCCATCAAGCCTTATCAGCTTCTAGAAGATGGATACTCTACACATATATCTTTTTGATTTCGAGATGTAGCTCCGTTGTGTATTGCTTGCAACTACAATTTATATAGTTATATGACATGGATATATAGTATATTTGATTGGTAGCCATTATTTTATTTTATCCCAAGCATGGGTATGCCTGCCTCAGTGAGAATATTATTATTTTGCAAATGACACCTCCCGATTTCTGGTCCCTGGGCTCACTTGTTCGACACATCGGTGAAGATTGGTAATGTATTTCGGTCATCAGATACTCTTCTGACCTCACACATTAGGGGGAATCTGTTATAACCCTAATTTTCACCATACATACTTACCTGGCATCAGGCCATCTCAAATTCCTTCTTTTCCAAAATATTGTTGAACAACTCTTCTTAAAAACCACTTTTATAAAGGCCCACATGCCCTACTCCATTACTTCACGTGTGTACACTCTAGCTGAACCAAGACAACCCACGTGTACCTACAAAAGCATGAAAAAAGGAAAGTTGTTGATGAAACACACAACTTTGGGTGAGTTAACTAAAAATTTTGGCCATGCATGGCTGAGGGTTCGACCAAATACCTAGCTTCTTCTAGCCTATAAAAGAAGAGTTAGGGGTCCCATTTGGAAGAGGAGAATCATCGTAAATAAACTATACCCGATTGCGCATTCCCTTTGTCCCAACCTTTAGCCTTCCTTGTGAAAAGAGAAATATAGAGCAAAGAAGTTGGAGGACATTTGAATAGGAGCCCAGGACCAGGTTCGTGGAGCAGTGGCCGACTTCACCATTGTAAGTTGATTTGTTGAAGTTAATAATAAAGAAGTACTTTTCCCATCCCACCATATGAGGTTTTCATGCTTTATTGCATACATGTTGATTAAATATCTAACCCATTAATCTATATATCAAATGCATGTGGAGTTCTTTGTTTGTCTTGTGTGAATGTAGGTTAGCCTTGGGAGGAAATCTGCAGTTAAAGAGAGATCAAGCTTGAAGAAGGATCGACATCAAACGCCCAAAATAAGGTATGCTCACTTGATATTCTTAACTACATATTTTCTTAAGAATAATGGGGATTAGGTCCGGGACAACGATAGAAAGTAGGAATCTTTAGGTCTTTTCTGCATGCATGATAAAGCCCTAAGTGTTAGTCCGTAGAGGGATTTTCCACTCACAGCAAAGACCTGGGGTCCTAATTGTTTCCACCTTATTTCCTTGGCAAACCAAACATTCTGCCACAAACCTTTGAACATTAGTTTTAAGGCCATCCCCAAAAAAATCCTTCTCGACTCTATGGTAGGTTTTCAAAAATCTCGAGTGCCCTCCTACTGGAGAGGTGTGCAATTCCAATAATACCTTTTGTTTGAGTTAGGAGTTCTTACATAAAATAAGTCATCTTTGTACCATAGTGAATCATTTTTTCATGTAAATGTATCTGATGCACTAGAATCCTACTGCAACATTTGAATGAGAGTCCACACTTTTTCATCATTCTTCCATTCATCCCTTGCTTCTATTATCCAATTGGGTTGGATGATCAAGATAGCACAAAAAAAGGCCTCAACATCTTCATCCTTCCTTAAGAGTGCATTTGCCACAACATTTTGCTTCCCCTTTTTATAAACGATTTCAAAATCATAACCCAATATCTTGGTTACCCATTTTTTTTGTTCTTTTGAAGATAGTCTTTGTTCCAAGAAGTATTTAAGACTATCATGATCTATTTTGACCTTGAAGTGCCTACCTATTAGGTAAGGACGTCATTTCTTCAATGCATGTAGTATTGCCAACATTTCCTTCTCATAAATGGGTTTGTGTAAGCCCTTTCCCTTGAGTGGTCAACTTTCAAAAGCTAGGGACCTTCCTTCTTGCATTAGGACAACACCAATTCTATTTCCCGAGGCATCACATTCCACAATAAAGGTTTTTGTGAAGTCTGGAGTGGTCAAGACAGGAGCTTTGCACATCACCTCTTTAAGTTGTTCAAAATTTTTAGTTGCCTCTGGAGTTGATGAAAGTGAATCCTTCTTAGTTAGTGCCATTAAAGGTGCTGCTATTCTTCCATAGTGCCGAACAAACTTGCGGTAGTAACCTGTCAAACCCAAAAATCCTCTACGATTCTTCAATGTTTTGGGAACCATCCAGTCCATCATGGCCTTAATCTTGTTAGGGTCTACCTTAACACCTTCATGAGATACAATATGACCCAAATACTCTACCTCCTTCACTCTAAAGAAACATTTAGATGGTTTGGCATATAGTTGTTGCTCCTTTACTAGTTGTAGCACCTTGTCAACATGTCACACATGATCCTCCCAAGACTTGCTATAGATTAGTATATCATCAAAAAATACTAACACAAATTTTTGAAGGAAGGGCTTGAAAATGGAATTCATCAACCCTTGGAATGTGGAAGGTGCATTTGTAAGGCCAAAAGACATTACCAAAAATTCATAATGGCGTTCATGAGTTCAGAATGTTGTTTTTGGGATATCTTCTTCCTTCATTCTAATCTGATGATACCCTGAACGAAGATCCAATTTTTTGAAATAGATTTCTCCATGTAGTTCACCTAACAATTCATCAATGATGAGAATAGGAAACTTATATTTAATATTGATCTTGTTGAGCTCTCTATAATCTGGACACATACGCCATGATCTATCTTTCTTAAATAACATTACCACTGGTACATAGTAAGAACTTTGGCTAGGTCTAATAATGCCAGCCTCTAATATTTCTTCAACCATGCACTCAATTTCACTTTGTTGGGCATAAGGGTATCTATATGGCCTGATGTTAGGAGGAACACTCCAAAGAATTAGGTGAATTTCATGATCATGATTTTGAGTGGGTGGAAGACCTTTGGGAATATCTTTAAATACTTTGGAATGCTTATCAATGATCCCTTAGAGATCTTGAGGAATAGATGGCTTAGATGTTTGAACATCTAGTGAGCATAGTTGTGAAATAATGCCTTGATGCCCCATTTTCAATAATTTTGTCATGCCATTAGAGCTTATCACCTTACCAGGTTTCCCTGTGATACCTCTTAACTCAATTTCTTTTCCTTCCAATGAAAATTTCATGAAAAGTTCTTGAACATTAAAAGTCACTATTCCTAATGATTGTAACCATTGGATTCCTAGTACAACATCAGGACCACCCATGGGTATATAAATCATTGGACTATTCATTACATATTCCCCCATAGTAAGATTGATCTTATTTCATTTTCTTGAGAAATTGATAGTTCCTCCATCTGCAATCATTACTTGAAACTTTGGCGCTGGATATACAAAGCATTTGAGAGCTTTGGCTAATTTATAGTGAATGAAATTATGAGTACTGCCAGAATCAATTAGGACAAACACCTTTTTCTTTTTGATGTATCCTTTGATATTGAGGGTTTGAGGAGTGATAATTCCAACCAATGCATTACATGATATCGTGGGAGTCAACTCTTCAGACAAAATTGATTCTACGTTTTCATCTTGAGATGGTTCTTGTTCTTGTTCTTCTTCCTCTTCACAATCTATGTAGAATAATTTATTCTTACCACACTTATGTCCCTTATTGTACTTTCTGTCACAATTAAAGCATAAACCTTTTTCTTTTCTTTCCTCCAATTGTTGAGGTGTAAGCCTTGTAGGTTGAGGTGTTTTAGAAGAAGGAGCATTATTCTCTCTATAGATGTTGGGATTGGTCCTTCTAGTAGCCATAGCCATATTTTTACTTTCAACATTTATTGCCACCTTAAATGCATTCTCCAATGATTTGGGTTCCCAAAGGAGAACCTCATGTTGAATGTTATTCTTTAAAGTTCCTATGAATGCATTAATCAAGTGCTCATCTAGAATATCTGAATTACCTTTATATTCAATCTTTGGAAGTTCTCAATGTCCTCAGTAACTGAACCCTTTTGCTTGAGATTTATCAATTGGCTAAAGAAGGTATTGCTCCTTGTATCCTCATAGTGTGCTATCATTTCTTCCATGAAAATTGTCCAAGTGACAAGTGATTTTCGAGAAAAAATCCATCGATACCATACAAATTGATTGGGTTCTAAATATAAAGAAGTAATTCGTACCTTTTGTATATGTGGCACATTATGTAGATCAAAGAATTGCTCCATCTGAAGTATCCATGTGATTGGGTCCTTGCCATCAAACTTCCTCATATCGATCTTAGGAACGTGGTTGGTCTTCAGCCCAAAGTTGGAATTTCTCCATTCGTGATTCACCTTCCTTGTGTCCTCATCATGAATTTCATGGGATACATTTTCACTTTCAGGTGTCCTCTCTATTATGAAATTTTTCAATCCTTCCATGATCTCCCCTTTTAAACTCTCCATCATCTCTTGTGGTTCATATTTTGTTACTGTCTTCTTTTGTAAATAATTTATGTCCCTATGCATTTCTTCACCTTAATCAAGAGTCCATGTAGGATTATCTGGAGGCTTATTTGGTGTAGAAGTTCCCTTTTTGGGTGGCATGTTGGCCAAGTATCACTTTTGAACCTTGATTTTGAGGTGGTTCTACTAGACAATATTTCTTATGTTGTATATCCAAAGTTTCGGCCCTTTTGGGTATGACACTTTATTTTTTGTAGTTATCTGATATTTCTTCTCTACAATGCCACAAGTCTGATCAAAATTGGATGTGCCAAGTGGAATTTACGGTAACTTCCCCATAACTTGCTGATTTTTGTCCTTTCCGGGAGATGCCACTTGTATAGCGTGCCCCGCACAAAATACTTGATACAAAATTCGGAAAA
Organism: Picea engelmannii; assembly: GCA_009831015.1. Classification (NCBI taxonomy): domain Eukaryota; kingdom Viridiplantae; phylum Streptophyta; class Pinopsida; order Pinales; family Pinaceae; genus Picea; species Picea engelmannii. Next base: position 98,358 of record ML799627.1, read on the forward strand.
TCGTACCAGAAATACTACAGATTGTCCACTATTCAATGCAACCATTCTAACTCAATTTGGATACTCTAGGAAGAAGTTATGATTGTTTTACCTGGAACACTTTCTTGATACTAGTCAATAGGACTAGTCAGATACCCTATCTTCCACAGGGTGTATCTACAAATGTAAGATGACCCATAATCTAAAATTTTTACCATACATACCTTAATAATATCTGTGAATATCCTCTAGAGTTCAGGTTCTGAAATGTTATATAAAACGTTTTATAACTAAAATTCTATAATGACTTATTTTAGGATGATTCGAGAACCCTATCTTGCACAGGCTATATCTTCGAAATTATATGGCCACATGAGCTAAAATTTTAACCCAATGTACCTTGACCCATCTACTAAATATCCTCCAAGGTGGTCCTTTTGAAATGTTGTATAAAACAAGTTATAATGAAAATTCCAAAGTGTCTCAGATGTAGCAGCGAAACCCCAAGACCTTGAGCTCTGATACCATATGTTAAGAAACAAATATCAATATAGCATAGAAAAAACTCAGAATAAGTACTCATCGCCTTGAAAAAGAGAGAAATTTAGATAATAAGCATCTTCAAGGGGGAAACCTCCTTATTCCCACATAAATGTACAATTCCAAGATGATTCCAAATGAAAATGTCTCCTTGGTATATATAGGAGACTAGGAGGTATAATTACAACTAATGAAATAAAGCTGACATAAATAAAATAACATTACTAATGTAATATGCCCCAATTAAGGGGTAATGAGCCAATATTAGGGCTTAACACTCCCATATTGCATGGGCCCTCAACCAAGTGACCAAGGGTAGTGGCAGGGAAAATTTTGTGTTGGGGAAGGAACAACAATGAGAATTTGATGATCTAAAGCATCGCTTGTGCTCAAGTCCAATACTCTTTTTACCTGACTTGCACAACCATTCAAGATTGAGACTGAAGCATCTGACTATGTTGTAGGCGTAGTTCTCACTCAATAGGGTCATTCGGTAGCATACCATAGTGAGACACTCTCATATATTGTCTGAAAATACCCCACCTATGACACATGAATGTATTCCATTGTACAAGCATGTCGTCAATGGAAACATTACATTCTGGGAAAGGAGAAAATCATCCACAGTACTGATCACAAGCCTCTATAGTTCATACAGACATAGGGGAAGTTTCATAATGACCACCATCAAAAGTGGTCCACCTACTTGTAGTTGTTCCATATTAACATCAAGTATAAGACATGGAGCACAAATTGTGTCACTGACTACCTCAGTCAACCTCTCGTAGCTACATTCACCACCATGCTCCATTCCTGTGTACATGAAGCATCTGAGTGGCCCCAACTTTATCAACAATATGCAGACTTCTCCACCACCTATCATCTCTTGGGTACAAGCACAAATATCACTGATTTTCACATTCAGGATGGATTGTTATGCCATTTGGGCCATCTCTGTGTTCTTGTAAGAAAGCGTGAAAATATGATTTGGGAGGATCACTACAGTCGGATGGAAATACATTTTGGCAAGGATAAAACTGTGGTTGTTCTAGAGAAACATTTTTATTGGCCAAAAATTCGACGGGATGTCAGCAAGTATATCAAATATTTCATTGCCTATGCCATTGCTAACCCAACCATCAAGAAACAAGGCTTATACACCCCTGTTCCTATTCCTGAGAAGCCTTAGGAATCCATCTCGATGGATTACATGTTTGGCCTTACATCCACGATGCAAGGAAATGATTGTGTATTTATGGTAGTTGATATTTTTTTGAATCATCACAAGAGCATCACAACGAGAGCATCACAACAAGAGCATCACAACGACATATACTTCCAAGATCTTCTTCTAATGCATGTGGGTCCATTTTTGGATACCAAAGACCATCATCTCCGATTGGGATAACATGATTCTTGACACATTTTGGTCGAGTCTCTGGTCATTGTTGGACACCAAGCTCACTAAATCCACTTCTTTCCACCCCCAAATTGACGACCAAATAGAGGTAATCAATTGGATGATTGTGCACATCATACGCATGTACAACTCTAAGCATACATGTACATGGGATGAGAGTCTTCCCTATGCTCAACACAACTACAACATGGCTCTCCATAGCTCCACCGAGCATAGCCCATTTCATGTGGGACTGGGATTCCAACCCTTGGGTCCCATTGATGTTGCACTACCTATTGCAACCAAATAGGTAGAATATTCCCATCTTCAGTATGAGGCCGACAAAGCCACCAGATTCATTGAGTGAATTCAGCACATCCACTAATAGGTCCATTATATTTGCATAAATTCAATGCTAAGTACAAGAAATTCCATGATCAACATAGGGTACCGCACCAGTTTCAAGTAGGAGACAAGGTCTTGCTACACTTGCAGAAAGAGTTCCTTAAAGGGCCCCATCAGAAGCTCCGCCCACTGCGCTATGGGAATTACAGTATCACGAACATTATGGGTAGCAATGATTTTGAGATGAACACTCCACCCTTCCTTGGCTTGTACCTAGTGTTCAATGTGGACTGATGCAGGAGCATGCTGACAAGCACGTGGAGCAGGGCCTATCAGTGTATGGGAATTTGTACAGAATATCAATGCTGGCAGTTACGACATATATTTTAAGGTCTGCCTTAACTCAGTGCCAAAAAAATCTTTTGAGGCACGCTTGAGCGATCGCAAGTGAAGTGGGAGTTTCCACTCCAGCTCTGGAATGCAATTGCACTAGGATAGTCGTTAGGATACGTTTTGATGTAGACAAGTAGTCAGGGGGAACCCTAAGATCCCTCTAAGATAAATAGAGGTTTTGTATGCCTCAATGAGGCTAGCTAGAAGCTAGCTGCAAGTTAGTAGGAGATTTCTAAGTTTTCAGTTTTTGTTTTTTCGTTACAGTTGTAGCCATTTTTTTCATTTTGGAATATAGAGGAAAATTGATACAATGCATGGTGTGGACATTCTTTGCAATTCTGTGTTATTGTGTTTTCATGAATGAATGAATGAATTCCGTTATGAGTATATGGAACTATGAATGTTAGGATAAGTTTCAATTGTTTCTCTTTTGTCGAGTGGTGCAAATTGTGCACACAAGATGTAAGGAGTGCGTTGATGGGATTTTTTTTGATTTCGAAGCTCATAAGAGATAGCACTAGACTTTCCCTTTGCAAGGAGTGCAAAGTGATTGTTGGAAGGAGTGCACAGTCGTCCGCATGAACTTGAACCTACATGAGAATCTAGTGCAAAGTGTGCACATAGAAAAAAGGAGGATGCTAGGAGGGAGAGAGGAATTTCTCTCCAAGAAATCCTTTGGATCTGAGTTATCGAAATCCTTGAATGCAAGGAGTGCATGAATGTCAAATTCTTCACGAGACCAAGCTCAGGAGGGACAACGTTTTTCAAAAGTGTAGTTGAATTGCGAGAGATGGACTCAAAGGAACTTCAAAGGTAGAGACCTTTGAATACTTAGAAACTTTCCAAGCCAAATGAATCAAAATCTCAGGAGGAGAAGCAAAACCAACCATTAGATCGATTGCAGAGGGAATTTGGAACGTTAGATTAATGCCTAGGGACTAGAGGAAGCGTGGGGAGAATACCAGATCTATACCATTAGAACTGAGCCCATGGAACAATAGTCGTTGGATCCATAGATAAGTGCACGAGCTTTAACCCTTGGAAGTGAACAAGGAAAGCACTCGAGAGATTGGCCCCAGGTCATAGAGACGGGTCACATCGTAGAAGGTTAAGGGAGGAGCTAGCATGCGCTAGGCCGCACTTATGGATTTTGGGAGTTGGATTTGGCGCAGGTGAAAACACCTGACACAGGAAGTCGCAAAGCATCTGTTTGGTCAGGAAGGTGGTCACAGTTGTGGTCATGGAAGGTAAGGCATTCATCCCGGGAAGAGATAAGCGCCTGATTCAAGTGGAAGTTGGACAATTCTCAAGAGAGAGCCCGTGGGTCTCATACGACCTACGCATTTGGAGACAGGACCTATGTAAAGTGGGTTTGGGGTCCAGCAAGGACCAAAAGAGTCGATCTAACCCAGTTTCTTGATCGATCCTAGACCAAGTGGTCGCACAACCCTTAGGAGAAAATGGGGGTCTGCATCATGGACCTCCTTCGACCATATTTTCTACCATTATTGGACACCTCAGAGATCGCAGAACAACTAACACTAAAATATATCAACCCTGGATGCATGGAACATGCATCCACTTATCAGATAGTGGACACACATGTCAAGGGAACTCACCAACAGAGGATCCAACTTTATCAGGTTGTTAAGGCAGGGCAACTCCTACACCAAGGCATGTGGCTCACCCGGGCCAAATTTAGTAGGATTTTTCTCACTTGATGGGGGGAATCAATGCAATGGATACCATTTCTTCCTAAGGGGGGAGGACTGATCCAGGTGGATATTGGTGGCCACCCACCTATTGCAACTATCTCCTCTTGATATTTTTTAGTTCACGTTCTTCTGTACTTCTTTGTAATTGTGGGTTCTACACTTTCAGGGTTGTCTGAAGCCCTACACATCTTCTAGGTGGAGACTTATGGCCGCCCATCTAATCCAAATGGATTATTTTGGAAGTTTTCATGTCAAGACATCTTTGTGTACTTCTAGGGCCATTTTTGGGGCCCTAAACAATGTTTTTTTGGCTTGTCATAGTCAAACTGTATACAGAGTTAGAGTTTGACAATACAATGTGTATTTCTCGAATATACCTTTCTAATGGGCTATCATGTGCCTAAAATGGAGGTTGTATGAAAAAATTACGACCTTGGGAAGTTGAGGTACCAAATTACCTAGTGGGGCTGACATAACATTTGGCGTTTCACCTCCTAGGGTTAGGTTTTTGGATATCTAGAGTTTTGGGATTCATGAGTAACGTTAAAAAATATTTTGGAACCTCATTCTAATCATTCTACTCAGACGTATGTGTGTAGCAAGTTGTTTTCAATTATACAGTTTTACAATTTCAACCTATTTCATTTATTCAAAAGAAGTTATTGTTCACCGGATATCTGTTGTTGTTCTTTGTATCTCTGTGTTATTGTATTCAGTCTATTAGTCAGTTCATTTCGCTCATAAATCTGGACTAGGTATGTTTTTATCTAGACCCTAGGTAGTAAAACTAGGGTGAACATTGCAATTAGACACGACTTATGCAACTATTCTAGTGTTTGGAGGTCAAACAACAAGGTTATATCAAGCATCCAAGTTCACATATACTATTAGTGATTTGAATAATCCAAAGAATTTTCCAACATGCTAAAAATGATGAAATGGGTAATTATGTGCTCTTAGATAACATTGATGAATATTCTTTAGATGTTCAAGATCCAATAGCACACAAAGTTGAGACTAAGAAATTAGGAAATGACATTTGTAAAATTTTGTTTGGTGGTGCTTCATCAAAATATGGTTCAAGAGCAAGAATTGTTTTTGTTTCTCTTTTAGGTGAAAATCATGCATTATCTTTTAAACTTGAATTTCAAACAACAAATAATGTTGTTGAGTATGGATATTTAATTCGAGGTCTTGAAGAAACTAAGAGAATCAAGCTTCAAAATGTCACAATTTTTTGTGATTCTCAATTAGTTATTCACCAAGTCAAAAATAAATTCCAAACTAGATATCCAATGATATTGGCTTACAAAAACCAAGTTTTGTATTTGTTAGATAATTTATTTTAAGCTATAAATTTCACTGCAATTCCAAGCAATTCCAAGAAATTCAAATCAACAGGCTAATTTATTTGTTGTATTAGCTAGTTTTTTTAAGCCACCAAATGTTTTTTGTTTAAAATACAAAGTTCAAGTTCTTTATAGACCTTCAATACTTGATAATATTAAGCATTGACAAGTTTTTGAGGACGATTTAGAGATTATAAGTTTCTTAGAAACAATAAATGAATTCTCAATTATAAATATTGATACTAAGAATGACAAAGAAATAGAAAAACAAGAAAATGTAGAACAAGAACCTAGATTTCCCAATTTGATTAGTGATCATAAAATTGTTTGGCTAAAAAATAATTACATTTTAAGGGGTCTTATACAATTGGAAAAATTATTTGATCATAATGACGTGGTAGTAAAGCCTACTCTTCAACCTAGAGATGAATATATTGAAGAAAACAATTTAAATACTACTAGAAATCCAAAAATGATTAATATATTCAAGTCATTACCTTATGAATATATAGATTTATTCATTTCCCTTTTTAAACAATTTAATGATGTATTTCCATGGAGTTATCATTACCTAAAAACTTATGATACATATATCATAGAACATAATATACCTATGAAATCATGAGTGAAACTTTTTAGACAAAACCTTAGGCATGTAAATCCATTACTTTTGTCGATGATAGAAAAGGAAGTTAAAAAGTTTTTGGATGACAATATTATTTTTCCTTTAAGTGATTTTGAATGGGTGGCTAAATTAGTAACTGTAAGGAAGAAGAATGGAGAAATGTATTTATATTTAGATTTTAGGAATCTTAATATTTCTTCATTAAAATATAGCTATCCTTTTCCTAAATGGATCACATCTTACAAAAGAAAAGGTAGTTGCACAAAGAATTTCCATGATGGATGGATTTTCAGGATATAACCAGGTAGTTGTAAAAATAAAACATAGATATAAAACTATTTTCAATACTCGATGGGGTACATTAATGTATGATACAATGCCATTTGGATTAATGAATCTTGGACAACTTTTCAAAGAGAAATGGACATTTCTTTTGTTGATAAAGGAGATAGATTTATAGTTACCTATTTATATGACATGATTGTTTTCTCTAGAACTAAAGAAGACCATCTTAAGAATTTACAACAAGTGTTCAAAAATAAAAAAATATATGGTTTATGTCTTAATACAAAGAAATATTTCTTTTATATGATTGAGGGTAAGTTGTTGTGACACATTGTGTCAAAATAATGAGTAAAAAATGATCTATAAAAATTCCAAGATATTCAAGTCATAAGAAAAAGGTGCAATCCTTTTTAGGAAAGTGTCATGTCAGGGATGTGAAGGGGGATTCATAAGTAACTCCATGAATTATTCATTTTATTTAACTCATATAATGCATATATACAAGAGGAAGTGACCTTTAGTTTCATCTTCCAATAGGTTTGAATGACTCTTCCTATTCACCCATGACTCTTCTTATTTCTCCTAGATTAATTTTTACAAAGATATTTACAATGTACCTTTATCCCTAAGGATTATGTATCTAACATTCCCCCCTTAATCTGAAGGGGGTTTGTGAGTCCAATCATCATTCTGAACTTTTCAAACTTTTCTCTTCCAAGCGCTTTGGTGAAGATGTCCATAATTTTCTCATTTGATGAAAAATTTCTCAAATGAATAGTCTTGGCCTCTACATGATATCAAATTAGATGGTACTTTGTGTTGATGTGCTTGGTTCAACCATGGAATCTATGGTTCTTGGAAAACTTGATTGAAAACGTATTGTCAACTAGAAGAGGAGTATAATTCACCCATTTCTATTGCAAATATTTGAGTATTTTTGTGTGCCACACAATTTCCTTTGTTGCTTTTGTAGTGACCACATATTTTTCCTCTGTTTTGGAATCTGCTGGAACTAATTGTTTGCATGATCTCTAGGAGACATTTGCGAATTCAAGACTCATGAGATAGCCTAAATTTTACACTCTATTTTCTTTATCTCCATCAAATTAGTTTGAATCAAAATATCCAATGAATTTGAATTCATCCACCTTAGAATACTTGAGTCCAAAATACTGACTTCCTTTCAAGTATTTTAGAACTCTTTTTGTAAGATACCAATGTCCTTCATATTTTTTTGTGTAAACCTAGAAAGAATCCCAACAATTAATGAAATATCTAGTTTGGTGGTGGCAAGGTAGATAAGACTTCCCACACAATGTCTATACTTGGCTGCATCCTCAAATTCATTCCATTTTTTTTAATGTGAGCTTCAAATTTTGTTCCATTGGAGTAGAGAGAGAGTTACACTCAACAATGTCAAACTTGTTCGAAAATTCTCCAATGTACTCTTTTTGGGAAATGAATATGTACTTTGGATTTTGAGTCACTTCAATGCCCAATTAGTAGTGAAGATGTCTCAAATCTGTCATCTCAAATTCTTTCTTCAATTCTTTCTTTATCGATGCAATATAGATTTCATTGTTCCATGTTATCAATAGTTCATATCATATACTACAATATATACAATATTTTTTCCAACTTTATTGAAAAGTAGAGTTGCATCATCATGATTAAATTGCTTGAAATTAACTTTAAAAACATGCTATGTTAGCTTTTCACACTAGGCTTGTGGTGCTTGTTTCAAGCCATATAAGAATTTGATGAGTTTGCATAATTTTTGTTCTTGTACCTTCACAATAAAACCTTCTGGATAAGACATGGATACATTGTATTTCAAGCCTCCATTAAATAAATTAGTCTTCACATCCATTTGATGAACTTTCTATCCATTCTATGTTTCCAAAGAAGATATGGTATGAATTGTAGCCCATTTTGTTTTTTTGGGGGGGGTCTCCTCATAATCAATACCTTCTTTTTTTTAAAATCCTTTTTCCATGAGCATCGCTTTGTTCTTTTCAAGTGATCCATATGATGTGTACTTGTTACCCATTTGTATCCAATTGGTTTGGTTTTGAATGGAGGGTCCACCAACTTCCATGTCCCATTGCTGATAAGAGCATCATAGTCCTTTTGCATGGATTCTTTCCACTCATCATGAGAAGAATATTATTTAAAGGATGTTGGTTCAAAGTTAGTAGATAAATTCAATTCACAATCATATGAAACATCCATATCATCTACATCACTTGAATATGAATTATATACATCACCTCCATCTTGTATTTTATTAAGTGGTTGGAACCTATTCATGACGGGGAGATGGTGCTTCAAAAGGATATTATAGATATTGATCTAAGATAGGGATCCCCCTTTCAATATGTGTGATCTCATCATCAAAATCATGATATGTATTTACATGGGTGAATCTATCCAAATGATCAAGTTGTTTCTCAACAAATTTGTCACTATTGGAGGATTCATGGAAAAATAGATCTCTAGAAAGAATAAACTTCTTTTTTACCTCATCATAAATATGATTTTCCTTGGTGGTATTTCAGTACCCCAAAAAGATGCAGTTTTGACTCCTTGCATCAAGCTTGTTTCTTTATGCCTTAGGAATTAAGGCACAACAAATGGAACCAAAGACCCTGAGATGCCTCATCGAAGGAATGCAACCATACAACATTTCATAAGAATTCTTGTTCCAAAGAGGATGATATGGACTTTTGTTTTCACATATACTACACATAGAACTGCATTAGCCCAAAACATCAATTTCACATTTTGAAAAACATCATGGAATGAACCGTATTTAAGAGAGTCTTGTTCATTCTTTTAGCTACACCATTGTATTGAGGATTATATGGAAAAGTGGTTTTATTTTGAATACTATGTTGGAAAATATAGTTTTCAAATTCATTAGATGTATATGTTCCTCCATTATCAACACAAAGAGTGCCAATATGTGATTGTGTTTCATTTTGGATCCATAAATGAAAAAAAATTAAAGTTTCAAAGTCTTGTGATTTATCTTTCAACAAGTACACCCAACACATCATGGTGTAATCATTAATAAAATTCATGATATATATATTACCACTATAATATGGAACATGCATGGGCCACACAAATTAGAATGTATCAATCCAATTTTACTACACGCTATGTATAGATTTTAACCTTGTATAATTAATTAATGCAAACAGATTTTTAATAAAAATAGAAAAGACACAATGGCACGTGCACGCGCGCGCGCACACACACAAACATTACAAAAATATTTTTACCCTAGAAACCCTAAACTGGGAAAACCAACAATCTGTTTAGAGTCACGCAGTCATGCATCTAA
>ML799627.1:171041-189630 GCA_009831015.1 Picea engelmannii
ACCTAAAAATGGGTTAAGTGACCTAGAAGATGAAAGTATAAATAAGAAGCTAGGACCTCTTGTAAAATGTACATTTTAGTAAGAATCCTTTTGTGGATCAATGGAGAGCTTCTTGTGAATATCTTGTGGAGTATTGATGAAGACCTTCTTGTGAGAGAATCCTATTGGTGTGGATCTCTTGAGCATGATGGAAGATATATTTTGAGGAAGAGAGCGAGAGGAGGATCTTATGGACGCATCAAAGTTTCGGCAATGTCGGAGATCTTGACGGCAAAAGTCTCGGACTCATAGAAAACCCTATTTTCTGATGTCCACGTGAGTTGTCTGTGTATAGGGTGCATGTACACATGGGCTGGCTGTGTATAGGGTGAGTGTACACGCGAGCTGGCTATGTACAGGGAGCATGGAGTGGATAAAATCATGGAGATTTGTGTTTGAGATAGTGCCAAGCTCTTGGATGATGAGGCAGGTTCCACATATGCATTCTATGGCCTCAAATATATCACTGAGACACTGGTGTGGTTACATTATTGTCTTGATGGATACTATTGTTTGATGTGTTGTGAATGCTTAGGGATTTCTTGGTATGGATTCTATGATGTGGCTCAGTTTGGTTGATTTGGTTGATGGAGTGAGAAACACTCTTGTGATTCAGTAGTGACATGATTGCTATGGTATACTAGTTATTTATACATGATTGAGATAACATTCATATTGATTTGTTGTGGAGCATGAGCAAGCTATTGGAGAGCTTGGATGTGTTGTGACTGGCTGTGCATTAGTTTGGACAGTGGAAGACAGAAGAGAAAGTGATTGCAGGTTGCAGAGGATCTGAGCATGTGAAGAAAAGCAAAATCCTAGTTGCTCATAAGCATACGCTTGTTGCATTATACATTGGTCGCATGCACATGTAGGTTGTAGTGAGTTTGGGTGTGTGCACACGTGGGTTACACTACTGACAGGTCATGTACCTGTTGACAGATTGACATCTGTTGAGGATTGTTGCCTCATCTCAGTTGATGTTGAGGGTGTAAGTTGAGTCTTGCATTATAGAGCAGGTACTCTTACAAAGTTGTACTCTATTCAGTTATTGCTAATAAACCCCAAGGATTGTAGTCTGTAATAAAAAGAAAATTGTACATACATCTTGTGTTCTTTATGGTGATGACTTTTTGATGATATATTGTTGATATATGTTGTTGATATGTGCTCACATCTAACTGGTCATAAATGACAACAATGGGTAATGAATAAATTTTGAATGCTAATTGATGAGTTTTTGTGATGAGGATTGTTGCCTCATCTCAGTTGATGTTGAGGGTGTAAGCTGAGTCTTGCATTATAGAGCAGGTTCTCTTAAAAAGTTTTACTCTATTCAGTTGTTTTTGATAAACCCCAAGGATTGTAGTCCATATATAGAAGAAAATTGTACATACATCTTGTGTTCTTTGTGGTGATGAATTTTTGATGATATATTGTTGATATATGTTGCTAATATGTGCTCACATCTAACTGGTCATAAATGACAGCAATGGGTAATGAATAAATGTTGAATGCTAATTGATAAGTTTTTGTGCAAGAGGGAAGTTTTGGGAAAAAGATCCCCACACTCATTCACCCCCCCCCTCTAAGTGTGGTAGGTGTGTTCAACAATTGGAATCAGAGAAAGCCTTCACTACAAGCCTTAACAAGCTTGAAGGAGATCCATAGACAAAAAAATGGATGATGAAGTTACAATCCTTGATGAGAAAAAACTATTCTACTTGGAGAATAGAGATGAGAGTGTATTTGAAGACAATGGGAGCAACTATTTGGAAGGGAACCATCGGTGGATATGTTCCATTGAAGAACAAGTCAAAGTTTTCAGCTCAAAGGGAAGGAAAGAAGAATGATGCATTAGCTCTAAAGATAATTCTTAGTGGACTCTCAAGCCCTATCAAAGAGAGCATGGGACAATGCACTTTCGCCAAGGATCTATGGCTAAAGCTAGAGGAGACATATCAAAGCAAGGAAGAGAAAGAATAAATTGAAGACCACTCCATCAAGATCATCAAAGGTCAATAATCATCAAAATCTCTTGAATGCATTATTTCTAAATGTGATTTTGAAAACATTTCAACTGAAGATAAAGAATCAAGTAATAATAGCACAAAGGAAGATCTTGAAGATGAAGGCAAAGCATTATGTGTTGATGTTGGCAAAAAGGAAGAAAGTGAATATACTTCAAATGAAGGTAAAGAACACTCAAAAACCCTTGATTGCAATGATGATGATGAATTTTTCTCTACAAGTGAAGAAGAAGATGTAGAAACAATTTGTTTAAAGTTTGATGGCATTAATCCCATGAAAAGAATAGAAGGAAATCTATTAAAACTTCAAAAGGAAATTGAAGAGGGTTTATATAGATATAGAAGTGATCATTATTATATAGACTATAACTATCTTTCAGATAACACTAAGAAGTTTCTTAGGACAATTCTAAGGCACATATTGAAGTTAAAAGAAATGATCAAGGAACAAGAAGAGAACAATAAGACTCTATTAGAAGAAAAGGAGGAAGATATCACAAGACTAAAGAATGAAAAGGAAGATATGAATGTAGATGATGAGATTAGCAAAAGTTTTGAACCATTGTTCATCTCAATACCCAAATTCAAGAAGCCAAAAGAATAGAGGAACTATTGAAGAATCAAATAAATGAAAAGGAAGAGTCATGTTGTAAGTTAGAAGATGAAATTGTTGACCTTAGAAAGAAGGTGGAAAAGTCAAACAAATTCTTGAATAGCTCAAGAATCTTGGATGATATCTTGGAATGTCAAAGACCATCATGTGATAAATCAGGTCTTGGATACAAAGGAGAAGATAAACATGTTGAAGCAAGAACCTCAAAGAAGCATGAGGTAAGTCCATCAAAGAAGGAAGGCAATGTTGCAAAACAACCATCTACACAAGGAAAAGAAAATTTTAAAAGATCAAAGCAAGAAAGACATCAAGAAGCCATTCTTGGGACACCAAATCAAAGGTATGAAAGTATTTTTCATGGGCATTGTTATTCATGTAATGGATATGATCACAAAGATTTTGATTTTAGATATTATGAAAGAAGATATAATGGAAGAATCTATAACACCATGAGGTGTTGGAGATGTGATCAAGTAGGACACATTGTTTTTCATTGTAACTCCATGAGATGCTACAACTGTAGTGGATTTGGCCACAAATCCCAAGAGTGTTGGAACAGAAGAAGAAAGTCCATGATGAGGACTTCACATAGCATGGATAGAAGAAGGAATGAAGTAAGAAAGGGAGACATCTTTGAAAAGATGGATACTCAGAGCTCAAGTTATGAAGAGAAGGGTCATCTACATAAGTGGGTAAAGAAGACAGAGCAACCATATCAGAATGAAATATTGAAGGGAAGTTCAAAGGTGTCATTTACTAAGGCACACACAGGTAACAATGGTGACAGTCATGTGTACACGGGTGCTAACCTTGAATAGGTCATGTACACAAACTCTCAATTGTGCGGAAGACCACATGTATGTTGAAAATCCTTAGGAAAAAGGCAATGCACATGGCTTGGATTTTGATGTGATGGTATAACTTTGTATTCCAGGGTTTGACATTGTCTATTGCAGGTTCTGACACTATTTGTTGCAGGTTTTCATGGTGAGATCACACAATGGTATAATAAAAATAAATATTGGGTGCTTGGCACTAACCCAAGAGTATGTATTGATGCTGATTTGCTGGGATTAATCATTTTGTGATGATGGTGGTGTACATGGCTGGTATATCTTATGATGTATTATTGGAAGAATATGTTGATATCATGGTGCATGCATTTTTCATATGGATTAGGCTACATGTTGAGACATACGGTTGGATGATTGGCACATGTTTTATGGAGGACTTGTCATACATGTATGGGACTCATCATCTTTTTGGTATTGGTGCATAGTAGTACACTCATATATGGTATTACTTGATTTTCACAACATTGGTATTTGTTAGCTATATGATTTTGACACTTGGAGACATATCATGAGTGATATGATACATTTTTTGGCATGTTGGTAGATGCACATGGTTGACATATTGGTCGATGCACATGTTTGGCATATTGGTAGATGCACATGTTGGCACATGGTGGATACATTTCATGGATGATATCTTTTGGCACATTGTTGATGTACATGGGTGGTGTGCATGGTGGGCATATTTTGGTACATGATGCACTTGGTGGATATGTTGTTCATGATTCTCTATTTCATTGTTGACATATATTTTGTTTCATGATGAATGGTATAGCACAAGTTTGATGCATGAACAGGTCCAAGGATTGTCATATGGTAGCATATTGTTCATCTTGAAGAGAAGATAGAGGGAGACATACCCTTAGGGGGAGTCATTCTTCTTCCCATGATTCTAGGAGGAGATATTTATCAGATACATACCTAGAAAAGAGACCTATATTTGAAGAAAGAGCACAGAGGCATAATTCCAGGGGGAGTATGTTCGATGTATTTTCAGCATTACATCAGATTGATATCCCTTGTTCAAAAGGGGAGATATTATTTAGTGGCAACAAGATAGGGGGAGCAACCCCAAGAGGAGAATGGTCCTTTGCCATTGATTTCAAAGGGGGAGAGATAATCACATTGATGTGATTGATGTCTATTGATGGGAGAGATTGATGTGGAGAGATAGTCACATTGACTATTGATGAAGAGCATGCCTTGTCTACATGTTGACATCAATATTTGGTAATTGGAGTTGACATCAATGTTGGTATTGCCATCAATGCCCAAGGGGGAGATTGTTGGATCATGTTGTCATTGATGCCAATGGTTTGATTATTTGGGAGGTTGTTGGATCATACATCATTGATGCAAATGGTTTGGTTTGATTCATGTCATTGATTGATGTCAAGTAATTGATTGATTGATGATTGATGAACAATGAACATGCATTGATGAGAATGATAGATGTCCAACACATAGTTATAGAATTGCTTGAAGCTCATTAATTGAAGGTTTCTTTACATAGAATTTGTTGTTTAAATAGATTTTAAAAGTCATCTCTTTAAAAAGTAGAATTGTAAATTAAAAAGAGTGTCAATCCCTAGGGTAAGCTATCACCTTAGCTAGACAATATTTCCGTTAGATTTTCTTTCTGCTTGGGCTCATACTGTGCCACAACTCTAAGTTTAGTTACCCCGGGTTGACAATTTAATTGAGGGAATTATTACATATAGAATACCCATGATTTTTGGCATCGTTTCCAGGGAGTTGTCTCAAGGTAGAAAATAGTTAGGAAGTAGATCATTTCTGAACATTAGCACTAGTTTTGTGGTGGGGGAAATTTAAGATGAGAGGTAAGAACCCATGCATTTTTATAGCAAGTTCCCCCAAACCCAATTGTAGTTTTTATTTTTTTATTTCTTTCATGAACAAAGCTAGGGACCCAAAGGGAAGATACATCAAAAGAAAACCAAAACTTTCGATCAAGGTTCCTTCTAACCTTTTTGGAGGAAGGAACACTCTACCCATAAACTCCATAGAATGATACCGGAAAATAAGGGTTATCTCAACTCAAAGAGCCAAAGAAGTCTGTGAAGAGACCAAAACTGGGGACACCATAGAGCAAAAAATTGGAACATCAACAATAGTGGGATAGGAGGCAATACCACTTGAGCCTTCATCACAACCAACCAACACAACCTTTTCCTTTTCACCACCCTCAGGGGACTCTAAATTTGTACACATCATTGACCATGAATAGGTGAATGCTCTTTTTGGTAGTTTGGCCAATATAATTTTATCCCAAATTGAAACAAAAACTTTGGCACCAATAGTTTCAACAGGATCGAGTAAAGTCCCAGACATCCAAATAGTAGATAAATCTTCCCATCGAAGGGATACCCTTCCTAGAAAAGAACCTTGGGACACTTTGTTATCTTCAAGGATAAAACCATTCATGTATTCTCTCTTTGGGAATCAAATCAGTATGGATGATCAGGAGGATCACAACCATGTGATACACGATGAGGGAGAAGAAGTTGGAAACCAAACACAAACCACCTTTGGGTTTCCAATTTTGGATACCACACAAAATGTCAACATGAAGAACATTCCACTCTCTACACTGCCCACCTTTTATGGTAAAAGAAATGAAGACTCAAATACCTTCCTATTTGATTTTGACATTTTCTGTTGAAGCTACAACTACTTGCAAGATGCCTAGAAATTAAAACTTTTTCCTACCACGCTCAAGGATTATACACTAATATGGTTCATGGGGTTAGGAGAGTCCAATATTAGGTCTTTGGAAGACATTAAAGATATATTTCTTAAAAAATACCAATACTACTGCAAGTCCAAGGATTCTCATAATGATATTTTTAAAATTCAACAGTTAGAGGATGAGAGTCTCGAGGATTACATGGAACAATTTTCTTATACCTCACATAAATAGAAATACCATGACCTTCTAGATGATGCAGTCAAGACACTTTTCCTTAAAGGAATTTTGGAAGGATATATAGAGACACTTAACTTGATGGAATCAGGTGACATCTCCCATAAACCATTTACTTAAATATGTGAAATGTGTATAAATTACTCGAGGAGTAGAGACAAAACTGGGAAGAGTGTTTGGGATCCTTATAGTAGAGACCTAAAAATAGTTAGTTCAGGTGGTATTACAAGGGTAGAGATAGGAAAACTATTGGAGAACTTCAGAACTGATATCCTAAGTACAATAGGTTCCCAGTTGGACACCCTAAAGATTAAGAATAAACAGAAGGATGAGAATGCAACAATGTGCATATTCTGTCCAAGGTGTAGGAGGAAGCATTCCTCAAGGGAGTGACCATTAAACAACATTTCAGTTTGTGGCTTCTACACTGAAGACCACCCAACTGAAAAATGCCCATAACTACCCATTTTATTAGCCATTTAGAGAAGTGGGTATCATGGGGAATCTTCTTATGCACCTAGGAGGTCATGACAACTTAGAAGTAAGCCTAATTACCAGGATCTACCACCTCAAGTTCCACCTTATTATGAATAACCACAACAATGGAACTCACCAAATTGGAAAAAATGGTCTCCACAGTATGCTTCACACCACCCTTGGCTACAAGGAGGGAGAAGAGGGCATACCCAAGAAAACACTCAGGCTCCACTTGCTCCTATTCCCACTCATCCTTACCCATAGCTTCCACTGAAAATCCAACAACATTTGTCAAGTTTTGTTCCTCCACCTTTACCTCCTATTCCACAACAACCCTAGCAATACTAGAATACAAGCTCCCCAAGACCTACATTATTACCAGCACAACTGGTTCCTAACCTGAATAAAAGACCAACTCAACCTCTTCACAATGTTGACCTGCAAACCTTCCTGACATATGTTATTTCTCATTTTCCATTACATGAGATTTAACTAAGGTTGGGAAAAGTTTTGGATAGACAAAGGCCTTCAGTAGTCATCCAGGAAGAAGAAGAAGATGAAACTCCCAAACAACCCACATATGACACTAAGTGGGAAGATGTTATCATTCCTAAAGACCAAGAACCAAAGCTTCCCCAAAGTGAATCTTCACAGATTACAAAATCCCCTCCTTATCTAGAAATATTAGCAATTGAGAAACCAACAATTCGACCAAAATTTGACATTTTAATGAATTAAAGAATATCTGTGTCAAAATTCCCCTGTTACAAGCCATAAAATACATTCCAATTTACAGTAAGGTGGTCAAACAATTGTGTATCAAGAAACCAGGTAGGAAACACAAAGACCCTCCAACAATACATTTGACAGGAGAATTGTCTGAATACATATCAAAACAACCTAGGGTCACAAAGTATGAAAACCCATGGAACCCCATAGTAACAATAACCATTAATAAGGTTCCCATCGGAAATACTCTCATAGACCTAGGGAAATCCATTAATGTTATGACTATTACTACCTTGGAGGAATTATAGTTGAAACCCCTTCTTAGACCTACCCCAACTATTTTGGAATTAGCAAATAAGACAAAAGTTATACCTGAAGGAATATTGGATGATATCATAGTTACATTAGCCTCATGGGAATATCCAATATACTTTCTTTTCCTTCATTCAAAGGATCCTACTAAATGGAATCTCACTGTCTTGGAAAGACCTTGGTTGGCCACAACCAATGCATTTATTGGTTGCAAAGAAGGTGAGATGACTATCTCTAATGGACTTTCTATACATAAGCTTACCATATACCCACCATCTAAACCTATTATGGAGAATCTATGGTGGATTGAATTTCCATATGAGAATGAGAATTGGGAAGAACCCGTGTTGCCAAGTGATCATTCCTGGGCACTTTAGGAGAAAACAACGAAAAATGTGCTAAATCAATTTATTTATGCTATCATGTGTGTTTCTTTTCCACAATCTTTTCCCCAATTTGAGTACATGTTTGGTGAAGAATTTCAGGAATAGTTGGACCCATCAACTTTGTCTTCGACACCTTTTATTTTTGAGATAGATGAATCTACCACATGTTATACCATTCCTTATGAGATTAGTCCTTGTAAATTCCTACATATAAATTCCGAACTAGATGCAGATCAAGAAGAACAATTAGTAAATGTCCTTAAAGACCAATCATGGGCATTCTCCCGGGAATATACCAATATGAAGGGTATACACCTGGACACATGCATTCATCACATATATACCTAGGAATAAGTAACACCTGTTAGGAAACCCCAGAGAAGGATGAATCCATAACTAAAGGATATAATAAAAGAAGAAATACAAAATCTATTGAATGTTGGTTTTATTTATCCAATCTCTGAAAGTAAATGGGTATCCCTCCTTGTAGTGGTTCCAAATAAAGTAATCATAAAATGGAGAATTTGTGTCAACTTCCAGGAAGTTAATAAGGCCACTCTTAAAGATTATTTTCCTCTTCCCTTCATTGAACAAGTCTTCGATACCTTGTGAGGGAAGTGATACTTTTCCTTCCTGGATGGATATGGAGGATACAACCAAATTATCATAGCACCCAAGGATCAGGACAAGACTACTTTCACTTGTCCTTGGGGCACCTTTTCCTATAGGGTCTTACCATTTGGTTTGTGTAATGCTCCTGCCACATTTCAACGAGAAGAATTAAGTATATTTGTTGACCTCATTCATGACTGTGTGGAAGTGTATATGGACGATTTTATAGTATATGGAAATACTTATCAGGAATCCCTAGATAATATAAAGAAAGTCCTTATCAGATGTCAAGAAATGAATCTATCCTTAAGTCATGAAAAATGTAAAATGTTGTTGACTGAAGGAGTAGTCTTAGGGCATCATGTTTCATCTGAAGGGATTAAAGTGGATCCTGCTAAGATTGAGGTAATCGTCAAACTTCCACCTACAAAGACTCAAAAACACGTAAGAAGCTTTCTTGGACATACCAAATACTACCGAAGATTTATTGAAAATTTTACAAAGATTGTTGCACCCATGTTTGGATTGCTTACAAAAGATGTTGATTTTATTTGGATTGACCAGTGTCAAATCGCCTTTGAAACTCTAAAAGATTCATTATTTGTGGCACTAGTTCTTAGGGGACCCAATTGGGCCCTGTCATTTCACATATCCACTGATGCCTCCGATACTGCAATAGGAGGAGTATTAGAACAAAAATAAAACTAACGGCCCTATGCCATTTATTTTGTAAAAACTTGTCCGTTACCAAGTTAAACTATACAATTACTGAAAACAAATTCTTGGACATTTTCCATGCCATCAATAAATTTCTCCATTATATCACAGGATACGATGTATTTGTACATACATATCACTCTTCCATTAGATTTCTCATGAATAAACCCATCACCAATGGTCGAGTAACTAGGTGGCTCCTGTTATTACAAGAGTTCAATATCACCGTCCTTGACCGACCTGAAAAAGAGAACTTAGTAGTTGATTTTATTTTGCGCATTAATCATGAGGGTGATAATATTCCCGTTGATGATATTTTTCTAGGTGAACATCTCTTTTCCCTCTTCGTAAATACCCCATGGTTTGCAGACATGGAAAATTATTTGGCTACTAGGAAGTTACCATCTCATTTTTCACCTCATGAAAAGCGTCAAATTATCATGCAAAGTACTAACTATTCCTAGGTTGGCCATGACCTTTTTCGTATTAGACCATACTTGATTATTCGTAGATGTATCTGAGAAGATGAGATACCAAAAATCCTACGAAGTTGTCATGATGGACCATGTGGTGGCCATTTTTCCGACAAATGTACAACATCTAAGGTTTTACATTTAGGTTACTATTGGCCTAGCATTTTTAAGGATGATGCCAAATATGTGAGGATTTGTGATAGCTGTTAAAGGATAGGAAGACCCAGATCAACTGATGAAATTCCCTTACGTGCCCAAGTTATGATAGAAACTTTTGAGAAATGGTCCCTTGATTTTGTAGGACCAATTTCACCCATGTCTCGTAAGAAGAATTATATTTTGGTTTGTACAGATTATGTCACCAAGTGGGTAGAGGAAAAATCCTTATTTAGGGATACCGAAAAATCTGTTGTTGAATTCATTTATGAAGACATCTTTACCTGCTTTGGTGTTCCTCATGAGATTGTTACAGATCAGGGCACACAATTCACTTCTAATCTGATGAAGGAATTAACAGATAAATATGGGATAAAGCATTGTAAGTATTCTCCATATCACCCACAAGCTAATGGTCAAGTAGAGTCAGCAAACAAAGTTTTGGAAAATATCTTAACCAAAACTGTCCAATTACACCATAGGGATTGGGATGATAGACTTCCAGAGGCTTTGTGGGCATATTGTACCACCTGGAGAAATACCACTGGGCATACCCCATATGAACTAGTTTATGGAAAACAAGTACTTCTACCTTTTGAATTCCAAGTAAGGAATTTTAGTATTGTTGCATAATTGGGATTAGACCTAGATGAGGCACAAAAACAATGATCCCTACAATTGAACGAATTAGATGAGATTAGACAAGATTCTATCCAATAGACAATGTTAGTTCAAAACCAAAGGAGCTAGTGGCATGACAAATTTATTAAGAAGAAACAATTTCAATCTGGTGATTGGGATTTATTGTTTGATTCCCTATTCAAAACTTTTAAAGGCAAACTTACCACTTGATGGTTGGGTCCTTATGAGATATTTACCATGTATGATAATGGAGTTGTTAAGATAAAAACAATTGATGGTGGACAAGTATCTTTCATAGTGAATGGACACCGACTTAAAATTTACAACAAACCCATTTCCAAAGAAGAGTTTCTGCAGGTCATGTCAACTGACAAGGAATTGTCCTTAGTGGATGGGAAAGTTTCTTCTCCCTCCCCCTGATCTTGAAACTTTTTCTAAATTCTGATTGTACATATGTAAATAATTTAAAGTGTGTTTTTGTTGATAAACAATTTTAGATATATTTGCAGGTATTTATTTTACCACAAGTGGAAAACTTCAAGGAGAAAAAAAGGGAAGTAATTTACTTCGGAAAAAGATGTTGCTATATTTGAACTCTATTGTTTGCTTAAGAATAAATTGAATAATGACTTTTTATTATGATTAGAAATTGCTTGCTGGTGATTAGCCATTTTTGCAATATTTCTATCTTCCTTTCTTTCAAGGCATCTTTAATGGAATTTGCTCATAACCTCCACCACTAGAGGATATAAGGAAGTGACACCTTGTCTTATCAAACCTAGAGGTTACTCGTACAATTTTGCCAAGAACCCTGAGTGGGCGAGTAAAGTATCTTTATGAAGGAGTATAAAGAAGGTATGATTAGCAGTTAGCCATGGAAACATCAATATAACTTAAAAAAAAGAAGAAAGTGAGTAGGGCCTGAAGATACCTTTTTGTTATTTTCCAATGGTACCATCCACTACACACTAAAAATGATTGATTATACCATATCTTTATATAGACTACGTCCACTTAAGTATCCCTTACATAAGGACAATCCATAAGGAATACATAAAGAAGAGTAATCCTATAACTTAAATACCATCCCAGTCCTAAATAAAAAAATTCAGAGCTGCCTCCCCATCTTCTTGCAAAAAACAATCTTTATACAAAAATCTTAAAAGATGGTGGACCAGTCTATGTTGTAAAAGGGTGTAAGAGGCTAACCCATTGGGATACTAAAAAGGTCTGCTGGCAGCGAGTACTGGCCTATGGTATGAAGAGGTAAACCCATCGAAGTACTAAACAGGATTGCTTGCAGCGGTGCATTCTACCTAGCGGGGGTGATGATATGACAAACAATAAATAAAATTCCTAAATCTTAAAACTTGTCGTGATGTACGACATTACTTGTAGGAAAATATGAAAATAAGTATGCATGGTTAAGAAAAGGTAAATGAACTCCATCAATTTCCATTGGGAATCAACTTTAAGACAATCCTAAGACTCTCTCTCCTACCTCTTCTTAACTATATGTATGATGGTATGTCCTACAGGTGGGGCCATATTTTAACTTTGTTATCAGACTAATGTGTGAAATTTATCTCTACACTTGGAAAATTGTAAATCTTAGGATATTGGGATAATTTACTGGATCCTTATATATTTGATTGTGAGGTGTCACAATACTTAGGAGCAGGGGAGGGGTGTCCTTAGTTGACAAATAAGAACTGCCATCTATATTCCGATCCATGAGAAGAGGAAGTAGAATCTATGTCAAAAATTCTGTCATATTGTTTTTACGATATCCTGGGCTATTATATCAATAATTGTGTGTATTGGTATGCTAAATTCTATATTGTTGACATCAATGTGTGTGTTATAAGCTTGGTGTGCATTTTTATGTTTATATAATGGAAGACTTCTTAACTAGTTCCTTGTGACTATTACAGATCAATAACAAACTGCTAAATGCTCACTATCATCTGTATTACATGCCTATGAAAAGAGGAACAAGTTGTTTTATATTATTACAGATAGATGATAAGCAAATCAACAATGGATAATCCTATTCAAACTCATCCTATCCATGCTCCATGCTCATGTTCACCATGACTGCCAGAAATTGTCCAAGTTGAGTGCTATGGGTGAACGTCAATTATGATGGGGATAATTTCAACTTACACAGGAGGACCAGATGGAGTGTTATCTAGAGGACCATATGGAGTGCCATATAGAAGATCGGATGAAGTGCCATATGCTATATTAGGTGAGGTATTTATATACTGTAAATGATCATGATCGCATGCAGGAATGATTGTTTGAATTAATTACACCCATTGCAATGGTAAGTTAGACGTATTGAATGGTATATTTTTCAAAATTCAAGTTGGTAATCGAATTAAAATTTTAAATGCATTTTTATGATCAAATGTCCAAGTTGAAGACTTGGACATTAATCTAATTCTCACATGATTTCATTTTCCTCCAAAGTACACACCATTCAAAATTCAAACACAACGCAATTATGGTTACACATGCAAATTGTGTATGATGAATTCGACCACGAATTCAACTGTTTCCACCACAATTGCATTAAAAAATGGGTACTCTGCTCCAATTTCCATTTCTCTCATCCTTTGTTTGTTGTGCCGCGCTCATCCTCTACCCGATTTCTTTCTCCTTCTCATTCCTTTCTATTTAACCATGCCCAAACGCTATGAACCATCCTCCTACACCGAGCTACTGGCCATTCTAGAATTCACAGAGTGTAGAGAGATCTTCCTTCGTGCAGGGTGGGGACCATTCTTGTCTAGTTTACAGGGACACGATGATGGCGTCTCACTCAAATTCACTCTTGGTTTTGATGGGAAACTAGCTCACGTAGGGTATTTGGTCTTCTTGGTCTCTAAGGAATTTATTTCCTTAGCCATGAAATTTCCATGGGTTGGGGATCGATGGTTCAAACACCATCAATTACCACATCCAAGATATAACAGAGTGTTCAATCCTGAATTTCAAAATGTTTCTGGAGCTAAAGGGTACTCAAAAGAATGGATTAAAGACGAATTGATTAACCCCCTGATCTTAATTACCAGGATCATCACTTGTGAAGGTAGGTACTATGTTTTTAAAGATTGTCATTTTCGTCTGTTAGCCCATTTTCAATTTAATAAACCCCTAAATTTTCCTTTCTACTTCTTGAAAAGCCTTGACAAAATTTCTTCCCAAGTCCATAAAACTTTGGCCAATCCTCACAATAGTTTATTCCACCGTGACCTCATTAAATTTCTTTTTATATATGAATTGACAAAACAGAGCAAGACATGGGACAATTTCCTCTACCAATTCTTAAATCCCCATATCACAGTTAAGACAAGAAAGAGATCAATCAATTCAGGAGTTGTCACCCCACCTAAGCCTCATTCTCCAAAAACTCCAAATCCTCCAAATCAGACTCTCTCCCTGTCTAATAAAAAGGCCAAGAAAATTATTGATTCCTCCGCAGCCTTGTCTGGTAAGAAAATAAAAAATCCCACTGATAATTCCCCATTGCCTTCAACACCTATTTATTCTCAATCTAAGAAGCTACAATATGCATTCCATCAAGATTTTCCTTCGGTTCCTACAAAGCACAGAGGAGATAATCAATTCAAGGGGGAATCCTTTCGAAGAAGCACTTGAAGTATGAGTGGCAAGCCCAATATAAAACCTCCAAGCACTTCAGATCCTATTCAATTGTTTTTCGATCATGAGAGCCCCCATAAAAGACTCAGAGAATTTTTTTCAGAGGAGTATAAGCCCTATAAAGAGGTCAAATATGAACCTATTACACCAAGTCTCTCTCAAAAAAACATTATTAATCCTTCCTCCTAGATGCCTACACCGTCTTCTAAAGTTGATATACCCTCTACATCCATAAAGGAACCCAAGCCTTATTCTCTTGAGCCATCTGATCACACCCCAGTTATTGAGAAATTGCAAAAAGAAAATGCTCAATTGCTTCAACAATTTGCAGAATGAAAAACTATGGATAGGAATTTTCATCATGACAATGTTGTCCTGCAACAAAAAGTGAACTCTCTTCAACGATTGGTTGATGAGATGACCACCACCAATCAAATTCTCCAGATGTAATTGAAAAATTGTAAAAGGCCTAAGACAAAGTCCCCAGGGAAAGAGGGAGAAGCTTCTAAAGCCAATCCACCCCTCCTTCATGAGTATAGTTATGTCAAGTGATCCATTTTTGTTTGCAGAGGGACCTGCAAATCCTTAGGCCTGGGAGAAATGTTGGTTTCGTGTTTTGAATTTTTTTAATGGCCAAATCCTTGTTGTATGCAACCGTTATGTATTTTATGCTCTTATTTATCCATTTTAAAGGTATTATCAAGCTTTATACATCAATTGGCCATGGAATTGCACAAGGTATGTATAACCATCATTTTTGCAATGGTTTTACGATTAATTTATCTCAGTTAATTGATTATGAATATCTAGCATTCTAGTTTTCTTGCAACAGGTCGAAATCATGATACAATCCTCCATCCAGTCCCTTGTTTGACACTCCATCCAACACTCGATCCGACAAATGATCTGGCACTCGATCCAGCACTCAGAGCATACAGGAGTTGTTAGTTAGCACATCGATGGCCTTTGATGGACGAATCATAGATATGGGTTTTATTGCCACTCATTCCCTCTAGCTATGGAGCTCGACGCATCTAGGATTGGGTAGTTGCAACACCCACTAAGTGGAGCGCACAAGACTGTTAAGGAATATGCTTATATTAAAACGAATTTAATGAAATTACTATTTTTAGAGAGAGTCGACCCTTCCAGTGGTCAACCTCTCAAGCTATGTAATAATCTATAAATATCATTGTCTATGCCACGAAGAGGACATGAATTTTATTATTTGCACAAACATTATCTCCATTTTGTTGTATACTCTATTTTTATGATCAATGTCAATGATTTGTTAGCTTAGTGACTGTGATTTCCTGTTGAAGTGTTTCCACGACCATCTAGGGGGCCCACCAGTGGTCTAGGTGATTGTTTATACCAATATATATTTGCATTTATATAGTTTCCTTTCATACTTTTTAGATTTCGAAATTACTTATTTACTGTGTATATTTTTTAATTTCAAATTGCTTGCTCACTGTGTGTATTTTTTTATTTTCAGATCACTTGTCTAATTAACCTCCCTGTATATATTCTCTTATTTGCAGTTCACTTTATGAATTGTTTATGTCACAGAGCATGTGTGGATGTCCATGATTGTGTGTTGATATTTAGACTCCTAACATTTTGTTTGCAGATTGTAGAAGCTATCTAATTATATTGTCATGTCGTTTTCTCCCTAGCTGTAAATTACTCTTCAGAGTACTACTTTAGATAGTGTTTATTTATCAAGTTGTAATTTCAAATACTCTTTGTAGGTTTTCTTGTTTGCTAATTTTTCTTTTAGCATCAACATGGTAGGATATAAATGGATTTTGAATTATGATCTTCAGTAGCATCTTAGTTGATTTTAAGTATGATCTTTAATGGTAGCTTAGTTAACTTTAGGTTATGATTTTTAATGAAATCCCAGTTATGAATTTGAACTATGATTTCTAATTCGCATCAGTCAAGAGTTTGTAGGTTTGCACTGAGTATTTTCATTGTCATCTTAGTTATGAATTTGAATTAGGATTTCTGATTAAGTGTTAATTATGAGTTTGTAGCTTTGCTTCAGTTAGTGATTTTGATCCAAGTATTTTCTAGCAGTTGTGTGATAGAGTGAATGATTGGTGTTGAATCCCTTCTGCACAATTTTTAAAGATCACATGGATTCCAAGAACATTTAGTATTGCTTTTATGATGGAAAAACTTTATATAGATTTCCTTATCCATACTTTACATTTCTCTGTAGAAGTTAGCATTAAGTTAACTCCACTTGAACTATAATTAGTAGTTAGATTCCATCGTGATGTCATTCGCCATTGAAGACACAATCATCACATTTGAATACTGCCATAACACTCTTGCTTTTAGTTAAGTAGATTAATGTTTATTCTTTGCGAGATAGAAATATTTGTGAGTTTTTACTTTAAGACTAGAGTTCACTTGTCAAGATAGTTTTGATAGATTAATTGCTTACTTGCTTACTTTCTTGTTCATTCAAAGGTAGATAGATCAAATAATTCAGAAATAGATTACTTGTTGTTTTCTTATTCAAAGAGCGATTGAATAGATTAAATAGCTTTGAAATACATTACTTGTTATTTGCTTATTTAGTGATAGATTAAACAATCCATAGTCCTAGATTGTTTAAGGCTACTTAGGTCAAATAGTTCATAGTTCTAGAATTTCTTGAAGCTCATTAATTGAAGGTTACTTTACATAGAATTTTCTGTTAAAATAGATTTTAAAAGTCATCTCTTTAAAAAGTAGAATTGTAAATTAAAAGGAGTGTTGATCCCTAGGGTAAACTGTCTCCTTAGCTAGACAATCTTTCCATTAGCATTTCTTTGTGCCTTGGCTCATATTGTGCCACAACTCTAAGTTTACTTACCCTGATTTGAAAATTTAATTGAGGGAATTAGTACATATAGAATACCCATCATGTATCATAGTATTTGTACCATAGTAGGGATGTAAAATAAAGAAAAAAAAACAAAAAGTAGAAAAAGGGAAGAAAACAAAAAAGAAGTTGGAAAACAAGAAGATATGGACAAACTTGATGGAATATATAGAAATGAAGGCCATAGAAGAAAGATTGTGGGATATGTAGGAAAAGGTGCAGAAGGCTTCAGAGAGCATAAACACTATCCCACCTATTGAACGAATGATGACCATTTTGGCATAAAGGAAGTCATACGATGAAATTGAAAAGATAAGGGACCAACAAAAAATTCTCCAACAACGATTAGGACCATTGCAAGATGAAACACTAAAGGTAATAGGGGACTTGGTAGTTACACAAGGTAAAGTGAAGCAAGAAACACATGACATGGAAGAGAAGCTCACGACCCTAACTGTGCAAGGTGTAGAGGAAATTTTGGGAACAAAGGAAGCCGCGACAACAAAGGACACTTACAAAAAGTTCATAGAATCATGGAAAAGCATGCAACAGGGATGAGTGGCTCAAGACAAGCCACAAGTTTGTGTTGGGGGTCAATTGGACAAGAATTTTGGATATAGGTTTCACAAAAATACTAAGTATGGAGGTTATGCACAACAATAGAAGAAGGAAGAGAAGGCATGATCAAAGTGCGTAGTAAATGCACATTCGGGATTGAAGTGCACAGCAAAAGTGCACTTAGCAGAGAATAAATTAGTAGAATAAAATAGAAGAATAAAGCAAGAAAATACAAAGTGGGTGAAAAGGAAGGATTGCAGTTCGACATGCCAAAAGTAAAAAGACACACAAAAGCAGGAAGAACAACAATTGGGAGTGAAAAAATAGCATGCAGACATAAACGTAGGAAAAGAAAGCCTGAGCAACAAGTCAAAATGAGTTTTCATGAGTCAAAATGAGTTGTAATAGGGTTTTGGGGATAATAAAAGCATGGTTTTGATCCCTAGAGTCCATTTATAAATATGTAATGGGTTGGGAAGATAGGGTTTTGTTCTATT
>ML799627.1:212278-223227 GCA_009831015.1 Picea engelmannii
AGTGTACTATAATTCAAAGTGAATACAAAATAAATTATTTAAATAATAAATTTAATGGAGAAATTAGAAGTGGGTTAACTCTAAAATAAGGAAAGTGGGCAAAGTGACCTACAAGATGCTTCTAAGGAAACTACTTGGAGAGTATAAATAAGAGGCAAGGATATCTCATTTTACATCACACTTGAGCATATTGAATATATATATATAGGTGACTGAGGTAACCAGATGATATCTAAGCCGAATTTCAGAGGGAAGGTGAAGAAAAGAAGGTCAGAATTCAAGGGAGGATAAATTCTTTGATGATGCTTTCTAAGGTATGTTATTTACAGGTCATCTCACCATTTCACAACAATTTTTTTTATAAATGATTCAGACCATGAAATTGATAGGCCATTGAGGATACATATTCAAGTATCTATGGAAAAAGTTTCATCTTGTGGTTTGTTGTATTTTTTGAGTTACATTATGTGGAAAATAGGGTTTGTGGCTAGTCCTGAAATTAGTCTAAAACAGGTGTTTCGGGTAAAAATGTCATAATGTTTTCATAAAAGATTCAAATTTAGTAAGACAAAATGTGTTGGTTAGAGTACAATTTGTAGTATTATTTATAACATTTTCATATCCATTAAACAAATATTTCATGCGGGGCACTCTCTACAAGGTCGCTCTCTAGAATAACCCAAAATTCAACAAGGTATGCCATTTTTCCTATAACTCCTTTTTTTAGAGGTTCTAAGTAGTGACACCTAGAGTAATTGCATTAAAAAAACTGAAGAACATTGTTTACTATTTCCATATCTTTATTCATTACAGGTACATAGTTATGATTATTTCAAGTTAGGGTTGTTGACTAATCCCAAACTAGTCATGTGAGGCTAACGAAAAGTTTGATGAAAATGATAGTCTCTTGTTGTGAAAGTTAAGGAAGTTTTGTAGGTATGTGATCATATACACTAGGTCTATTAAAAAGTTACAAATCATATTTGGATGATGAAATTGATGAGGGATGTTGGTTAAGGTACATATTGGGTACATGGTTGAGACAAGTAGTTGATGAGTTGGCACATACATGAGGTGTATAGTTGATGATGTTGGTACATATTGATGAGTCATAGTTGATAAGTAGTTGACACATGATTGGTACATACTTGGTACATGGTTGTATGCACTTGTTTATGGTACATGTTGATTATAGGTTGTTTGGTACAGGTTGGTGCATGGTTGATGCACTTGTTTATGGTACAAGTTGATTACAGGTTGAGGTACAGGTTGATGCATGGTTGATACATGTTTCAATTTTATTAGTACATATTTACAATAGTATATCTCACAGTGATAGTCTGACAGTGGTTCCATCATTCTACTTCTACTTCAAGGCGGTTGGATGGGGCAAGGACAGGTGGTTGTAGACACCTTCCGGTTGTATCCAAAGAACATAGGGGGTTGTAGCCTCCTTCTGGTTGTAGATAGAGAATGGGGGAGTTGGATCTTCCCTCAGGTTGTAGCCTCGTTCTGGTTGTAGCTAGAGAATGGGGGAGTTGAATCTTCCCTTAGGTTGTAGCCTAAGAAGCAAGGGGGTTGGAGCCTCCTTCCAGTTTCACCTAGAAAAAAAAGGAAGTTTGTGCTTCCAATGAATGTAATTCTTCAAGAATTATAAGAAAAAAAATTCTTTGATTTTCTCCCTCTTTGGGTTTCCACGTAAAACATTGGTGTATTATGTATGTGTATGATTGTTCGTTTGTTCATTTCTTATTTACTCTGCAGTTATTGGATGATAATTATACAATGATATAACACTTGGATTATATGGTTAAAAAGGATTAAATTGATCTATTACTGATTCACCCCCCCTCTCAATAATCCAACAAAATTTATGTTCACCAACAATATAATCTTCAAGAATTTATTCACTAAAATACTGGCCTTCACAAATATTTCCAGCAACAAATTCTTCATGAAGAGACCCATTCAAATGGCCATCAAAATTGTTAGGTGAATTATGAGAACATTCCAAAATATCTTCACTAATCTCATCACTAAATCCCTCCTGAATTTTTTTTCTAAGAGATTTAAAATACTCACAACAATCATTCAAGAGGCACTCAAAAGGATAAATATTTATCTAACAATATGAATGAAAAACAACATGAAAATCCTTTAATGATGAAATAATGGAAACATGAAGATATTGGTACCATTCTCTTGCATAACCTTCCAACGAATACATAAACATCTTCATCAATATGTATTCATGATTAATATTCAACTGGCCCATGTATCGATGAAAATCAAGAAGGTGTTGTGAAGGATGATAGTGATCATCTCCTTTGAACCTTGGAAGGTAGTCTCCCCGTTCATGCATATTAGGCACAACATTTGGAAAACCAATAACAACGGAGAAATCAAATGGAGAAAATCTACAAGACAAAATGACTTCCATGGACTTCGACATCCTAGATCAATCAAGTCACCAACATATTCTTCCTCCATGGAGTCACCATGTGAATGGTGCAGTCATAAATTTTGTCCAACCCATGTTCACCATCAGGAGCTAGAGATGATCATTGTCGTTCTTCCTAAGGAATATGTCTTCGTTCCTTCTTCCCCGACAATGGTGTGAAAAGACGTTAGTCCCTAAATTTTCACTTGACTACAAAAGGGAAAGCTAGGGAATCATGAAGTTATTGCAATGGTTTTTTTCTAGATAAATATTGTGTATTGGGTTTTGTGAATGGAAAGGATAGGGTTAAGAAGGATACTCGACACAGGACTGGAAATAATATAAGATCGGTGATTGAGACCAATGGGCATGGATTTTCCTAACATATTGCATTAATCACAGGTAATCCAACCAGTTATTAGACAAGCATGGAAAAAGGACAGGTAGGTAGAAGAATGCAAAGAACACTCATGGAAAATACCATCTTTGTTTTCAGCTTAAACTTGCATAATCCATTAAGAAGAATATTCATAAGAAGAAATTATTTATGAAAATGAAAGCATGATATCTGAAAGAAATTTACTAAAAGAGAGTAAGCGCAGTAAAGGATTAATGTAGAGGAAATCTTATATAGTGCATCGGTTCTATTCAAATAAGAATAAAATCAAATTACAATAGAAGATACATACTAACAATAAGGTTTTCATACAACTATGATGTTGAAACATAGAAAGGAAAAGTTTCCCATAGTATTACAAATTAAAACATACTCAGGACCTAGCCCTCAAAATGCCTCTCTCCGGCTTCCTCCCAGTTCTTCTCCACACTCCTCTTTACTGCCTTATGCTTTATGTTTTTATAGAAAATGAAAATACAAGTGAAGAAAATTTAGATCCAGAGAAATAGGGATTTGATCCTATAGTTATGATTACATAGTATATTTCAGATTTAATCAGGTTTTCAAATTTCAAATACATAAGGTATGACTTTGAAATAGCAGAGAAGATAGTCTTAATGTGACATAACATCTTCAAATAAAGACTTTCAAAACTGAAAACCTAGTAGATAGGGATAATCCCTAGATATTAGCTTTGTCCTTATCTTGCAAAACAAATCCTCCATTTCATTGTTGGATGACATATTTGAATTTCAATTTGGGGCATTGAACTCTTTGGTGCTTCCTTTTACCACAAAACTTTCAATTCTAGTTGTAATAAGCTTCTTTTACCAGTAGGTTTCATGCACGTCATAATGGAGATCAATTGTGTAGTGCATCTGTAATTAATCCTGTAATTGTCAGCAAGATTCTTAAATTTAAAACCGGGACAAATTTTCCAACTTAAGCTTCAAAATATTCATTATACCCTACCTAAAATATGGAGTTTTCTTTGAACCTATGATTTTCTACCTAGATTTGATATTCTCTACCACCCATCCCCTAATCTAGAAATTTATGGAAAATTTCATCCTGATAAGATGTATATTTCTCCTGAATTGTTGAGAAATTTAGCAAACCCTCCAGGCTCAAGGTAAATGGATCCATTTGGGAGGTAGTTTTTGAACGGTTCCATCCAATTCCTTACGATTTGGTTGAAAATAAGGCCTGAAATTTCATTCCTGAAATATGATGGGATTTTGCAAAACAATTGGGAATGTGAATGTATATTTCAAATTGCCACCACCTGTAGCTAAAATGCACTGATATAAACTTGATTGTTTATTTGATTTTCCCAAAAAACTTGGAGATAATATTTTGATAAGATCCTCACAATAAAATCAAATCCCTGAAAATTCTCATATGAAAAATAACAAGAAAAATTCAAGTATTTATTTATGTATAAAATTCCAAAAGGAAACAATCTGTATTCCACTGCTGGATTTATCTTTTACTGTCCCTTTGGTCAAATATGCGTTCAAATATATTCAACTATGCTGAATTTTCTCTTCATCTTAAGGTTAATCAAGTTGAAAAACCATCACATTAACCTTTATATTTGATATTGACAATAGGTCAAGAGCTAAAGGCACAAATCTCCTTATATTTTGTTCTCCATCAAGGAAGAATAATTGAGTAAGCTACCTCATAATTTCAAGATCCAACATAGATCAATTAAAGAGATATAGAAATGAACACCATCACATCTATGGAACCTTTGAGTGTACTAAAATAGGCAAAATAATTCTAAGCACCCCCTCCTTTTGAAAACTAGCATAAGCTAACCCAAGACCATAATCACCTCATTTTGAATGTTTGACTCATCTTTACTAATTTACTCTGCAAGAAATGCGCATACAGGATCACACAATTTACAATATTGACCATAAGCATGACTCCAACAATCACATGCTAATCATTGCTAATGAAATACGTGTTTATTTGTGTAATACCAACATCGACATCCCAAAGGAGAATTAAACCCAAAATGGCAGCAACATTGGTAAACTTTTCTTGACTTTTTGGCGCATTTCTCAAATGAAACACCAAAAATCTATGGACTATTCTCGCTGGCACTATTATTGACACACAATGACGCATTTTAATTATGGATGTATATTTGGCTCTTTGAATAAAAATGGTGAAGACAAAGCTTGCGGAAGGTTTTTAGACTTTGGTGAATTTTGATAAAAACCAAGTCCATGCTTTAAAATGAAAACTAAGGGAACTTAGACTGATGACAAGCATATATTGCAAATTGATAAAAAATGAGTTTTTAAAAGAAATGAAATGACTTAAGAAAAATGACGCAAGTATTTTAGACTTAGAAAAGTAGGTGTAAAAATGCAGAGGGGTTAAATTTTTTGACAAGATCACATTTATGGTTGTGCTGCAAGCATGTCCTTGTTCTGGTAGCGCGCATGTCTTTGCCACATTTTCTTCCATAACTTGGCAAAAGATACCACAATTTTACCCTGTAGATCTAGATACTAACAAGTACTTATGAAATTGGAAATATTTACTAATTCCTAGTAACCATGCTTTTGCATCTTCACCTTTCTTTTTTTCTCCATAAAACGATGGTGGCTTGATTTTCCTCAATTACCCTTGGAAGTTATCTAACCCATGTCTCCTTCTCTGATGCCTGACAAGAGATATAATTGAGTTTATTGATGACCTTGAACGTGCATATGTTTGTTTTTTCAAGATCCTTGGGGAATTATGATGTTGATTCCTACTAATACTCCTTGATTGTCTAGATCGTCCATGATCATCCCTCCTATCATGAGACCTAGACACCTCCACTTTCTTGGTACTAGATTCTTGCCATGTTCCTAAATATTTGTTGAATTTATTTTGCATCATGTTCAAGATTTGAAGTATCTCTTATTGATTGTTCATGATCGTCTCATTATCGACCCTATAGATATACACTTCTTTTTGCAGGATTCTCAGAGTTACAGGATCCTACCCATCTCTTCTCCCATTAAACTTAGTCTCAGCATTATCCATGTTGACATGCAAACCTCTATTTTCTTCTTCATGGTTGTAAGACCCTTGATCATCCTCCATATCTCTATTTCTCATGTAGGAACTAAATTCTTCTTTTATGTATCTCTAATTCTACAAGAATGTGCATGAAATCATTGTTGTTAGAATTAAGCATATTGTAAAATGTTTATTAATTAGATTGCAGGTCATTCTTCATTTTAAATTATGAAGAATATTAATGCACTACTCCCAATTATTATTACTTAAATTAATTCCTCTCTGAAACATCTTTCCAACGGCTATATTCATGCCTCAATCTGAGTTCTAAGAGAAATGTTACAACATCTACATGCTACAATTCCCACCCATTTACTTCTACAACAATCTATTTTATCCCTTTTTGAGAAAATATAATGCCCAATTCAAAATGTTGGGTGGAAAAATTTATTCTCCTCCTCAATACCTTTCCATCAACTATTCATTTTCTCAAAACTGAGCTCTAAGTTGAAAGTTACAGTTCGAAGAAGTTGAGGTTGTTCTACCCAATTTATCCCTGCATACTATAGGTGTCTTTTTTCTCTTTCCTGCACATTTTTCAGGTACCCATAACCAAATTTTGACTCCACCTCTGGATTTTATGGCTCATGATATTTCCATTGAATACTCTTATGCCCCAAACAAACTTCAGAGTAATGAGTTGTGCCCTTCGGAAATAACTTTGGTGCTAAAATTTTACCCTCATTGTTTTGTCTGTAACTTCCTCATACGAGCTCCATTTTGCGAACCGTTTAGCTCATTGGATAACTCTCTCCGAGTTATTTTATTTGAGTTGCAGATAAATTTACTTTGGTAAATGTTGTTATCATGGGGTTTAACTACCTAAAAATGTCATTTAGGCCCTCAAAAATGCCCCACAAGTTAATGACCTTCAAAAATATGAAAAATTCAAAAAACTTTACATAAAAATGACTTTTTTACTACTGTAACAACTCTTTAGATCTAAACCATCAATTTCAAATCGCATTAAATCTAAGTCATTGATATAATATTCATCGATGATTGACGATCAACGATTCTCATTTCCAAACCAACTTGTCTGTGAATCTCCCCGACACTCGATCGTGAGTCATCGGCCATCGGTCGTTTCACCTCACGAAACCAAATATTGTCCAAAAATATTGTTGATCCCCAATCATCAACAATCGAATATTAGCAAATTCCTTTGGAAACATCTATTGGATTACTGAGAGGGGGGGTGAATCAGTAATAACATAATTATAATCCTTTTTCTTCAAATGTTATATCAATGTAGAATTATTATCCAATAATTGTTGGCAGCCAATACAATTTTTTCTATTGCCCTATAAGCTGCCTACACCTATGTTTTCTGAACTTCAAATTGTTGTCGCATTTTGCAAATAAACGATATTTTCATTTCTTGCAACACTTGTAAATTGGTCTCCATTTAGTTTTCACGACTGTAAGCGTGAAAATTCCTCCATCGTTATTTGAACTGTCATGATCTTTGCATTGATATTTTGAGTGGCACTTACCTTTGGTTTATCATTAAGTGGCTGTAAGGATTTTCGAACTATGCCTATTTCCCTATTCTTACTTTGATTGTGCAACTTGATTTTTATTTAATTGGTAAGGCATGGAGCATGAGAATTTATGTTTTTGGGATTTTCCTAGTCCATGAATTACATAGGGGTCATGGTTTATTTTTGTTTTTATATATATGATGTGATCCTTATTGTTATGGCTCTTGACTTATCGATTTTATGAAATCGATTGTCACAATGTTTTAAAACTTTGATTACACACTTATACGATGGCACATATTTAATTTTTGGGTTTGATTTCACATTGAATGACAATGGTTTGAAATTTTACAATGGCGCATTGGCATATCATCCATCGTTTGATTTTTATGGTTGGCCGAATAATATGGTTTGAACTATGTTATGATTGATTGAATAGAGGATTAATCGCCAGTTGTACTTTTCAATTACTATTATGCATGGCGGTAAGTGATTCCACAACCCTCGCATGTGCACATTAAATGCTTCCCCTTTGATCGTTCATAGTGGTTAGACCGAATGACTCTGCTCTTGTGTGCTGGTGTTTTTGAACCAAACCCTTACCATGTGCTCGTGCCATGGCTCCAGTCGTGAGGGATGAACTGAATGGAATCCAGGCTCTGTTGATGTTCGACAGTTCCCGCAGTGACCTTGAGAACAGTGGGTGGTGCCCGTTCATACAAAAATTTGACGGTTTTAACCTCTGCGTTGCCCGACAATTCGCATTGACCTTTGATGGTTGTCGAGCCAAGGTCGGCGGTGTTCAATTGCAAATTGACAAGAAATTTGTAAGTCTTGCTACGGGTTTTACAGTCACTGGACAACGATGGTCCAAGAAATGCAAAGTGGAAGAGGTCCCTTGGACTCTGCTCTTCCAGTCGCGTAAGGTTAGCTCCTATGACAAAGGTTTACCCGTGACCATGTTGAAAGAGCCTTGGCATGATTTATTGATGATTATCAAACAGTTTATCACTTGCGAAGGTCGGTATGGTTTTATTTTCTTACACCACCTTCGTTTGCTTATGGTTTTTATGGGTTATCAGCTCAATATGTCATATTATTTGCATAGAATCCTGTTCAAAATGTCTAAGAAAAACAAAATGAACCAGGATGATAGAAACCTCTTTCACTATGGGATGGTTAAAATGATTGTTGTTTGTCATTTGGGGTTACACGGAGACTGTTGGAATGATTTCCTTGCTCGCAATGATTTTGAGGATTCAAGTCCTCCACAGGTTGACAAACCTGTGGTTACCGAGGACAAGACTATAGCCCCGGTACCCTACAATATTCTGTTACCTAAACCCTTACCTGACTCACCTATCGACCTACCCCACTCTATGACCAAGGATGTCGAGACTGTTAAACTTGTGGGAAAGAAGCCTAAAGCCAAGTCTACTGCAAATGCCAAAGGAAAAAAGAATGTCTGTTTAATCTCTCGAATGGCAAGGAACAAGCCGAAACCTCCTATCAACCCTGACCCTATCGTTTTGAGTGAAGACTCTGACTCGGAAGTGGAGCGTTTCTTGGCTAGTGAGTATCCCTATTCGAAAGGTTTGTGTGCCAAACCCTCATATGACTTCGTGTCAAACCTACCACCTTGCTTGCAAAACGACCCTAACTACCCAGGCATTAAGCTACCTTGCGAAACCCCCGGTCATTCATCAAAACCCTCTCCTGCTCTGCCTCAACCTACAATACCACCCTGTGATCAATGTAGCTCATGGTTAGAGAGGTATTATCTTGATGTGCCAATGCTATAGTCGAGAATTCACTCTTTGGAGGACCAGGTTGCACGGCTTACCAGTCAAAAGGCTAAGTTGCAAGCCATTGATAAGAAACAGAGGACAACATGCTCTATTTTGTTTAAAAATGTGGAGTCAGCTACAACGGTCGTGAATTCAAAGTTGGCATGATAGCAGCCTCACTGGTATGTTCTATCATTTGTTTATATAACGAATTCAAATTCTTTGAATAGTTTTGTCTACAGCGTGGATTTGGTTATGTACATATTTTTGTTTTGATAAATCGAATTTGGTTTTCCCAGTTTATATTTGATTGGATTTCCTTCGATTTGATTGATCGTGGTATGGATTGGATTGGTTTGATTTAGCTTAAATTGGATGCTCTGCTGTCGATTGAAGTCGTTGGTATCTATTATAAACACAATTTGTTTCTCATATTCGATTCTGAACACAATCACATTTCATTTTGATTTAGTTATAATGTATATGATATGTTTGGTGACAATTCTGATATGGTTAACTATTACGGTTTTATTTACACATGACTTTTGACCAGCTCGGATACAGTTTGGATTATGTTTAATATCATTCTGTTTTATATGCACCCAAATCATGAATAGATACGAATCATAACAGTTATACCCAGTCAGTTGATTCGTGTTGATTTACTCCACCATGTTATCAGTTCGATTCATATTGCAATGAATATACTCTTTAAATTTGATTTGAGGAATGAAAGTGACTATATCCAGGTTCACGATTTTGTTTCTATATTTAACTTATTCACATTTTGTTTCAATTGTTGCCCAGTTTACGATTATCACTTCTGTCGATCTGATGATGGTTGTGATCACTATTTGATCCTGTCTGTTGACTGTGTAATGCTCAGCGATTGAAATCCATGGCGAAATTTGGTTGATGTTGTTATGAATGTTTTATTTACCCATAATCGTAACAGTCTTTCCATCTTTGTATTTAATTAAAACAACATGAATCTTATGCTACATTATTATAGCCATAACGAATGGATTATGATTGTGTTGGATTAGATCGTATCACACACGATATGACTCACTTTTAATTTCATTTGATATGAAACAGTCTTGTTATTGTTTGACCCGATTTTATGGTAAAAGAAAAACAAAGTGTTCTTACCCCTGTTTTTGATTGAATCACTGTTGATTTTGTTTAATTTGAATGATAAAGTCATTTGAATCATTAGTGATTCATTTTTAATGTTTATTGAAAGAAAATTGGATTTGATTCTTTTAAAAAAGATTTGATTTGATTTATGTTCTGATCCTGTATGCTAGTTTAGACTAGCTACAGAATCAGATGATTCTGTAGCTAAGTCTGTAGAATCAAGTTCTTATTGTTTTGTTGATGAATACCTTTCTAACTTGTTATTTTTGGTCTATTGCAGATAAATTTGAACTTGCAATGGATTTTATGAGAAGTTAGGGGATATTTGAAATATTTCATTTGCATTTTAGTTTCCTAGTTTAGCTGATTTTGGGATATCTCCCAGATTATGTAAAACAGTTTAATATTATCCACGGGGAGGTTTTACCCTGTGGAGAGACTTATAAATACCTATCATTTTTGTAATAATAAATATCCTCATTCGTGGGAGAACAAGGATATGGAGTTTTAATACAGACTGAGGCAGAATTTGGTGTTTTGTTACAGCTTTAGCTTCTCATTATATCAATATTTTGTTTCATGTTGTGTATATCAATTTGTATCTGGTTAATGAC
>ML799627.1:223277-234463 GCA_009831015.1 Picea engelmannii
GCAGAATTTGGTGTTTTGTTACAGCTTTAGCTTCTCATTATATCAATATTTTGTTTCATGTTGTGTATATCAATTTGTATCTGGTTAATGACTACTTTAGCTATCTTAATCATTTGCAAATGATATAATTTAATCATTGTAATTCATATCTGATTTCTTCCAAGCATTTAAAAAACGTAGCAATTGCTTAATTCAGTTTGTGAACGACAGATTTCTCTTCTTCATGAGTTGAATTATTAAATATAAGTTTTTGCATAACAGGTTTCCCTTATTGCAGAGATTTATAAATCATATAATTGTTATGATTTTTTATGTCTGGTTTGTCCTGTAAACAACTTAAAGAGCAGCACAGCCTATCGTTTACGAGAAGCTTCTGGACCAACCGGTGTGAGTTTACTTCCTCCGACCAGCTTTGAAGTCATCATACACAAGACAAATTGGGAGCGTTTCCAGGTCAGTTCGTTATTTATTTGTTTAGCATATTTGTTAGTATTTTTAGTTAGATATATATGTTTAGTATATTAGATTGTTTAATTTCAGTAAGTTTTATTTTTTATTTATAAAAAAATCAACAAAAACATATCTTGTTGTCTTAGGGCAGAATATAATGAGTTTTGCAGGTTTTAATTAAATCTGTAGGTTGTTTATAGTGTACATTTGTGAATAAGTAATATTGCAGCTAGTAATTAGATAGTTGATTTGAGTTATTATAATAGTAATTAGTAGTTTGTATATATAGATAGTAGATTAGTTTGTTTGTTTAATAGTTAGTTTTAATTAGATTAGTTAGTATTAGTTCATTTTAGTTATTGTTAGTTAGTTTTTAGTTAATTTGTTTTATTAGTTTTAGTTAGTTTAGTTTGTTTTATTTGTTTTAGTTAGATAGATTAGTTAGATTAGTTTTCTCTTTGGTTTTATTAGGATCTTAGAGAAATCAACGGAGTTGTTAAACCCATCAGGGTGGTTCATTCCAAACGGCTTGGGTTATTTAGACAACCCCAGACCGGTTCCACTCTCTCAATTGACGGACATACATTTTCGCCCGTCAACAAATGGTGCTAGAAGGAGGGCCTAAACTTAATTAATGGCACGAGGCGGTCGCAAGACTCCTCCCCCCACCTAATCGCTCACCTATAGTGACTAGAATCCGTTCACTTGAAAATATACCCCTTCAAACAACAACTACTTCAACCGACGATCCTCAGATCACAGTTGAACCAGCAACCCCTAATCCTACGAGTGGTGACCTACAAGAGATTGTTCGCCAAACTCTTATCAAAACACATAGTGCCTTAGCTCGTCTTAGGAAACCAAACCATCTGTGGGGTCAACCTTTAGACTTCTCTACTATCAGAGAACAGTTAGGTGACACTAACCTCACTGTGAATCCTACAGATCCAATCACAAATCCTGCTACAGGAGGATCTGGGATACCTCCTTCACCACCTCCCTCATCTCCTTCTTCTTCTGGAGGAGATTCCTCTTCAGATGAAGGAAATTCACCTTCTCAGCCTTCCACACCCACTACTCCAATGGAAAATTAGAACAACCCTGCTAGACCCTGGTTGGACCAGGATGTTGTAGCTGTACCTGGAGCCCAACACCCTTTACCTAAGCATCTGGAGAAATGGCTTCCCAAGTTTGATCCTGATTCAAAATAGATAGTTGAAGATCATATCAAAAAATTTATGTTAGCCATCAGACTCTGCAATGTTGAACATGAAGATATTGTCTGTAGGTTGTTCCCTTATACTTTTGAGGGTAATGCGTCCACTTGGTACTTTTCCTAACAGCCTCATACCATAGTGTCTTGGGAAATGTTTGAGTCATGTTTTTTGGAAAAATTCGGAGATGGAAAACCTCCGGAAGTCTTAGTCATGGACCTTTCGAGCTTAAAAATGAACCCAAAAGAAAAAGTAAAAGATTTTGATCAAAGATTCCTGATGCTTAAAAATCGAATCCCTGCAGATTCTATGCTTGCTGAGAGTCTTGTGATAGCTTACTACACTAAAGCTCTACATCAAAGCATAGCTATTTGGGTTAAACGTTCTAAAAATTCCACGTTGTTAGAATCCTTCGAAGAGGCTACTCAGATCGAAAAAAATATACTTAGTCTTAAGGACTCTTCTAGCAACGAAACTGAGACTTCCTCCAAAAAGGAAGATTGAAATTCTCCCCAGACCTACACAAAGCAAAACACAACCTGAAAACTATGATTTGGAAAATTTAACTAAAGTTGTGCAAAAATTGTCTAATCAAGTTATAGATTTAAAAAGGTCGACTAAAGAAGCTTCCTCGAGTAAAGGACCCTACAAACCCCCTTTCCGAAAGCCTTTTCCCACCAACCCCCCTAATCCAAACCCCGAAGGCTTGAATCTAGAAAGTTTGCAATGTGCTCTTCAGACAATTCTAGAAGCCCAAGATAACTTGATGCTTCTTGAAATCCCTCAGGAAGAAGTCGAGCAGGAAACAGTTCAAGAAGAAGAGTCTTCTCCAAACATCTTTGGACACTTCTCGGATAGTATCTTTCAAGCTAACTTCGAGACTTTTCACCCTTACAACACTAGGAGTAAGACATCAAACAAACCTCTTGCCGAAAACAATACAACTACACCTCCAAAGCCATCTAAATCAGCAGAAATTAAATAGAGTAATGGCGGCCCTAAATTAGATTATGATGTTGTTGAAGATCTTAAAAAATTAAGGGCTAACATTTATATTTATGAGTTGTTGAAGTTTCCATTTTTGTTATAGAAAATGTTGCAAAATATTTCAGAAAATGGCAAGAATGGTAATTCAAATGGTAACAAGGTTGTGCAAAGAAAAGTTCCACAGAAGACTTCCACTAAAAATAATCCTGATCCTCAAGATAAAGGAAGCCTTCCTGTAACTCCTATAAATAATAATGTAAATAATGTAAATAATGTAGATAAAGTAGCATTAGAAACTGCGAGTAAGAAACCACAAGCTACTACTCTAAGTACTCGCAAGAATGTACCTCCTTTTCTTTTAACTTTCGAAATCTTCAACGGAAATGTGTATAATTGTATGGTTGACTCAGGAGCATCATCCAATGTGATGCCTTGGTCTGTCTACCAAAAGATTAACGCTGAAGTGGAACCATCTTCTTTGAAAATCATACAACTTGATCGAACAGATGTTAAAGTTATAGGTGAACTAAAAAATGTATTCATTAGATTATCGTCTAACCCAAAGGTTTATCAGGTTATTGATATAATTGTGGTGGATATTCCGAAAGTGTATGGTCTATTTTTGAGTAGGGACTGGTCGGAGCAGCTACATGGTTACTTCGCAACAGAATGGTCTCACTTATGGCTTCCAGAAAATGGTAAGCCTAACAATATTAGAGTGAATCGTGAGTGTTACCTGAAGTTCACGGTCACGGATTTGAACGAACCAAATGAACCTTACACACCTCCTGTTGATTCACCTGAAGTCCAAGGGATGGACACCTTCTTCGGAAATTTCATGGCTGAAGTTTCACCTATCAACAATCCACAGCAGCAGTATGAGATCATAGCATACGTGCAACCAACAACTTCTATGCAACAGTCCCATGAACCCGATGGAAATCAAATTTGGTCTCTATATTTCGACGGTTCCAAGTCTAAAGAAGGAGCTGGTGCAGGCTACATCATAATTGATCCGGCAGGTAACAAGACATTAATGACTTGTAGACTAGAATATGAATGTACTAACAATATCGTAGAATATGAGGCTTTACTGCAAGGTCTCAGAAAATCCTTGGACATGAACATTCAAAATCTGGTTGTATTTGGCGACTCTGAAATAGTGGTTAGGAAGGTAAGAGATTCTATACACTGTCTTTCCCCGCATCTCAAAAGTTACCAGTCTGAGTTATGGAGTTTAATGAACAAATTTTATGCTTTTAATATAAATTTCATTCCCAGATTAAATAATGTTGAAGCAGATCTACTAGCTAATGTAGCCTCTAAACTTCTTCCTGTAGAAGGCTTATCCCCAAACGCATTCTCTGTGGAGCTGTTGTTTCGGCCATCTGTTCCTGACAATATCACAAACTGGAGAGTATTTGACGATGATCAACAGATCATTAAATTTCTGCACATGGAAGAAACCTTTCAAGGAGCAGTGATAGATGAACGCACGCACGACGACAATTTGCACGACTTTACGGTAATACCTAATCCAAAATATCCTGAAGCTCTATCGGACATGGTAAATTTCATACCCAAATCTGCTGTTAGATTAGAAATTTTTTATGATTTTGAAGATAAATTTAAAAAAACGGTCAATTGCAAAACCAATAGTTCCTCATTGTCTTATGAAAAAGTTAATTTAGGGACTAGTGAAAATCCTCAGTGTATCAATCTAGGCTTGGGATGTTCTAAGCAAGAAAAAGCTGCTTTTGTTAAATTATTTAAATAATTCAAGGATTTCTTTGCATGGACTTACGATGATCTTAAAACATTTGATCCTAATATTATACAGCATGTCATCCCGTTGAAGCCCCAAACCTTACCCTTCCAACAGAAATTGAGGAAAATGCACCCTAAACAAGAACTGACGGTTCAAAAAGAATTGAATAAACTCCTAAGTGCTAAAATATTTTTTCCTGTTAGACACACTCAATGGGTATCCAACCTTGTCCCAGTTCGGAAGAAAAACGGGGAAATTCGACTTTGTGTCGATTTACGAAACCTCAACAAAGCGTCTAACAAAGACAATTATCCCGTCCCTCCCATGGAACAGATCCTTCAACAAGTATCTGGTTCCGAGAGGCTATCCTTACTGTATGGTTTCTCTGTATACAACCAAGTCTTGATGTCTCCGCCAGACCAACTAAAAACTACCTTTCGTACCCCGTGGGGCACTTATGCTTATCGCAAAATGCCCTTTGGATTGATTAATGCTGGTGCTACCTTTCAGAGAGCAATGGACATTGATTTTCGAGGCTTAATCAATCACTCTGTAGTAGTCTACTTAGATGATGTGACCGTTTATTCTAAAAACAAAGACGATCATCTAACTCACTTACGAGCCATTCTACTACGATGTCATAAATACGACATCTCCTTGAACCCCAAGAAGTCCATCTTTGTAGTAGAATAGGGTAAGCTCCTAGGATTCATTGTGTCTAGTGATGGAATGATTATTGACCCCTAAAGGACTCAAGTCATCGCTAAACTCTCCCCACCTACCTCCAAAAAATCCATGCAGTCTTTCCTAGGCCAGATTAATTTCATGAGAAGATTTGTCCTTAGTTTCTCCGAAATGGTCAGGCCTCTCCAGAACCTGATTAAGAAAGACACCCAATATCACTGGGGACCCATGGAAAACAAAGATTTTAACACCATAAAGAAGGCCATAATAGACGCTCCATCTCTCATGAGCCCTGATTTCTCTCAAGATTTTACACTCTATACTTTTGCCTCTGATCGTTCCTATGCCGCAGTCCTAACTCAGAAGAATTC
Source organism: Picea engelmannii (assembly GCA_009831015.1). Taxonomy (NCBI): domain Eukaryota; kingdom Viridiplantae; phylum Streptophyta; class Pinopsida; order Pinales; family Pinaceae; genus Picea; species Picea engelmannii. Next base: position 228,752 of record ML799627.1, read on the forward strand.
TGAGAACAGCGAAGTACCCATCGCCTTTATGAGCTATGATTTCAAAGGTGCTGAACTTAACTACCCAGTGGTTGATCAGAAAGCCTACGCTGTTTTCAAAGCAGTTAAGAACTTCCGGTCCTATCTTTTGAAGTCAGGGACGAAGGTCATTGTCCCCTACCCCGCCGTAAGGAACTTGTTAGTGCAAAAGGAGTTAGGAGAGAAGAGAGCCAACTGGGTCACCTCCTAACAGGAGTATGACTTAGAGATCACCCCAACACAAATCATAAGAGGCAAAGGGCTGTGTAAGTTGGTTGTTGATTCAGAAATAGGACAGCGAGAAGATAGTGATACATCAAACCTAGAACAACCCAATCAAAGTTTGATTTGTTGCGCACAAAACCTCGTAAGTCCTTGGTACAACGATATTATATATTGTCTTGAACATGGATCAGCACCCCCTCACCTTGACCCCACCAAGAGAAGAACGTTGAGACTAAATTCTGCCTCCTTTCATCTAGTTAATGGTATACTGTTTCGTCAAAGTTTTGACGGCATACTGATGCGCTGCCTCGAAAAGGACGAAGCAAAAAAAGTCTTGCTTGAGTTGCATGCAGGAGACGCTGGTGGTCACTTCGGTGGCGACACTACTGCTCATAAGGTTTTAAGATCTGGTTACTACTGGCCCACGCTTTTTAGAGACGCCCATGCCTTGTTTCATAAATGTATCATTTGTCAGAAAGCATCAGGGCAGTTGCAAAAACCATCCTTCCCCTTGCAACCCGTTTCAGTCGATTCTCCTTTCCAGTAATGGGGCCTTGATATCATAGGTCCTATTAACCCTCCATCCTCACAACAGCACAAGTATATTGTGACAACCATTGATTATTTTACTCGATGGTCCGAAGCCCCCGCGCTAAGAACTGTTAACACAAGTTAGGTGATCACTTTTCTAAACTCGAATATCATCACTCGTTTCGGCATCCCTGATTGTCTAGTCTTTGATAACACTTCATACTTTTCTTCTCTAGAGATGAGTGAGTTCGCTTTGGAGAAAGGAATAAAGCTAAAGTATTCTGCCAGTTACTACCCCCAGGGCAACGGCTTAGCAGAATCAACAAACAAGAACTTGATCAAAATTATCAAGAGAACCGTGGCTGAAAATCACAAGAACTGGCACAATGCACTACTGAATGCACTATGGGTTGATAGGGTAACACTCACAGCCACTATAGGTAACTCCCCCTTTTTCCTCGTTTATGGAAGAGAAGCCATTCTGCCACCTCACATTCTTCTTCCTTCGCTTCAATTGTCACAAAAAGTCCAAGAAGAAGATTGTCCCCATTTAGAAAGCCGCATTAACGCTTTGATGAAGTTAGAAGAAGTAAGAACCCAAGCTAAGCGTAAATTAGATCAACATCAACAATTGATTAAAAGCTGGTTCGATTCTAATTCTGCTTCTGATAGGAATTTTGAAGTAGGCGATCTCATCTTAAAGTGGGACAAACCACATGAAGGAAAGGGCGAGCACACCAAGTTTCAAAACTTATGGCTTGGGCCATTTTTAATTGCTGAAAAGTTGGGTCCTAGTTCCTTTCGATTACAGAATCTTGAAGGGCATCTTGACACCTATCCGGTGAATGGCCAAGCCCTGAAAAGATACTTTGCTTGATAACTACCCTTGTATATTATGTAAATATTTCTTTGGTTTGCATTTTTTTTCGTTTTCTTCCTGTTTTGATTTTGATTTGGATTGATCAGTTTTTTTTGGTGTTTTTTGAAAAATATGCATACCTGCACACTGAGCCATTCAGACAAAGACCAAAAAAAATTTTCTTTGCTGAAATAACTTCTGAAAGATTGTACGAACATCAATGATATATTTCTGAAATTGATATTTATGTTCGAAAATTTTGTTGTTTGAAAGAAGTTTACTGATTTCAATCTCTGAGCAAAGTTTGTCATGATCATCTATTATATTTTTACGCTGTCCCTTTTCCGTAAAGGAATGACTCAAAAGATGTCTCCCTATCATAGGAAGTTGTTTTTATAAATAAAACATTTCTGGAACTGAATGAAGGACAGTGCTAAAAAAATTCTGATGAGGTCTGAAAAATATGTTAAAATATCAAGATTTTCAGCGTCACCCCGCTCGGCGATATATCTACAAAAGAAAACAAAATAAAAATATTAATAAGAGCTGTGGGAAGTGCTTGTAAACCCGCCAGGATACTGAACAGGTCCACTGGCAGCGGGTAAATGCATGCATGGTGCCAAGACAACTTCGTCGGGGTACTGAACAGGCCTGCTGGCAGCGAAGCAATGTTGGGTATATGAAAATATGTGTAAAAAATTATGAGAAACCTCTTTAATGTCCTTTATTCTGATCTAGAACTTCTTGACAGGATACAGATGTCAGAGTGGGTTAAATGGAAACCCTGTCGAGTCTATGGACGCCTACTGGTAGCAGTGGCCATGCCAACAGTATTGAAGATTTTATCATTAATATCGTGACTTGTTGATCTTAAGACTGTTATTAGTTTTCATCTTTTAAAACATCGCTGGAAAAGATGGTGAATGATGATGTTTGTACGATGTTCTGGTTGTTGTTTTTTGAGTTGAAATTTTCTTTGTTGTCCTAATCTGAATTTATTTCTTTTGACAAAGATAACTGCTTCTACCAGTGTGTCGCCATTGTTGGCAGCCAATATAATTTTTTTCTATTGCCCTATAAGTTGCCTACACCTATGTCTTCTGAACTTCAAATTGTCGTCGCATTTTGCAAATAAACAATATTTTCATTTCTTGCGACACTTGTAAATTGGTCTCCATTTAGTTTTCATGATTGTAAGCATGAAAATTCCTCCATCGTTATTTGAACTATCATGATCTTTGCATTGATATTTTGAGTGGCACTTACCTTTGGTTTATCATTAAGTGGCTGTAAGGATTTTCGAACTATGCCTATTTCCCTATTCCTACTTTGATTGCGCAACTTGATTTTTATTTAATTGGTAAGGCATTGAGCATGAAAATTTATGTTTTTGGGATTTTCCCAGTCCATGAATTACATAGGGGTCATGGTTTATTTTTGTTTTTATATATATGATGTGATCCTTATTGTTATGGCTCTTGGCTTGTCGATTTTATGAAATCGATTGTCACAATGTTTTAAAACTTTGATTACACACTTATACGATGGCACATATTTAATTTTTGGGTTTGATTTCACATTGAATGACAATGGTTTGAAATTTTACAATGGCGCATTGGCATATCATCCATCGTTTGATTTTTATGGTTGGTCGAATAATATGGTTTGAACTATGTTATGATTGATTGAACAGAGGATTAATCGCCAGTTGTACTTTGCCATTACTATTATGCATGGCGGTAAGTGATTCCACCACCCTCGCATGTGCACATTAAATGCTTCCCCTTTGATCGTTCATAGTGGTTAGACCGAATGACTCTGCTCCTATGTGTTGGTGTTTTCGAACCAAACCCTTACCATGTGCTCGCGCCATGGCTCCAGTCGTGAGGGCTGAACCGAATGGCAGCTAGGCTCTGTTGATGTTCGACAGTTCCCGCATTGACCTTGAGAACAGTGGGTGGTGCCCATTCATACAAAAATTTGATGGTTTTAACCTCTGCGTTGCCCGACAATTCGCATTGACCTTTGATGGTTGTCGAGCCAAGGTCGACGATGTTCAATTGCAAATTGACGAGCAATTTGTAAGTCTTGCTACGGGTTTTCCAGTCACTGGACAATGATGGTCCAAGAATTGAAAAGTGGAAGAGGTCCCTTGGACTCTGCTCTTCCAGTCGTGTAAGGTTAGCTCCTGTGACAAAGGTTTACCTGTGACCATGTTGAAATAGCGTTGGCATGATTTATTGATGATTATCAAACAGTTTATCACCTGCGAAGGTCGTTATGGTTTTGTTTTCTTACACCACCTTCGTTTGCTTATGGTTTTTATGGGTTATCAGCTCAATATGTCGTATTATTTGCATAGAATCCTGTTCAAAATTTCTAAGAAATACAAAAGGAACCAGGCTGATAGCAGCCTCTTTCACTATGGGATGGTTAAAATGATTGTTGTCCGTCATTTGGTGTTACACGGAGACTGTTGGAATGATTTCCTTGCTCGCAATGATTTTGAGGATTCGAATCCTCCATAGGTTGACAAACCTGTGGTTACCGAGGACAAGACTATACCCCCGGTACCCTACAATATTTTGTTACCTAAACCCTTACCCAACTCACCTATCGACCTACCCCACTCTGTGATCAAGGATGTCGAGACTATTAAACCTATGGGAAAGAAGCCTAAAGCCAAGTCTACTGCAAACGCCAAAGGCAAAAAGAATGCCCGTTTAATCTCTCGAATGGCAAGGAACAAGCCGAAACCTCCTGTTAACCCTAACCCTATCGTTTTGAGTGAGGACTCCGACTCGGAAGTGGAGCATTTCTTGGCTAGTGAGTATCCCTATTCGGAAGGTTTGTGTGCCAAACCCTCGTATGACTTCGTGTCAAACCTACCACCTTGCTTGCAAAATGACCCTAACTACCCAGGCATTAAGTTGCCTTGTGAAACCCCCGGTCATTCATCAAAACCCTCTCCTGCTCTGCCTCAACCTACAGTACCACACTGTGATCAATGTAGCTCGTGGTTAGAGAGGTATTATCTTGATGTGCCAATGCTACAGTCGAGAATTCACTCTTTGGAGGACTAGGTTGCACGGCTTACCATTCAAAAGGCTAAGTTGCAAGCCACTGATAAGAAACAGAGGACGACAGGCTCTATTTTGTTTAAAAATGTGGAGTCAGCTACAACGGTCGTGAATTCAATGTTGGCATGATAGCAGCCTCACTGGTATGTTCTATCATTTGTTTATATAACGAATTTGAATTATTTGAATAGTTCTATCTACAGTGTGGATTTGCTCTGTCACATTATGTACATATTTTTGTTTTGATAAATCGAATTTGGTTTTCCCAGTTTAGCTTTGATTGGATTTCCTTCGATTTGATTGATCGTGGTATGGATTGGATTGGTTTGATTTAGCTTAAATTGTATGCTCTGCTGTCAATTGAATTCGTTGGTATCTATTATAAACACAAGTTGTTTCTCATATTCGATTCTGAACACAATCACATTTCGTTTTGATTTCGTTATAATGTATATGCTATGTTTGGTGACAATTGTGATATGGTTAACTGTTACGGTTTTATTTACACATGACTTTCGACCAACTCGGATACAGTTTGGATTATGTTTAATATCATTCTATTTTATATGCACCCAAATCGTGAATAGATACGAATCATAACAGTTATACCCAGTCGGTTGATTCGCATTGATTTACTCCACCATGTTATCAATTCGATTCATATTGCAATGAATATACTGTTTAAATTTGATTTGAGGAATGAAAGTGACTATATCCAGGTTCACAATTTTGTTTCTATATTTAACTCAGTCACGATTTGTTTCGATTGTTGCCCAGTTTACGATTATCACTTCTGTCGATCTGATGATGGTTGTGATCACTATTTGATCCTGTTTGTTGACTGTGTAATGCTCAGCGATCGAAATCTATGGCGAAATTTGGTTGATGTTGTTATGAATGTTTTATTTACCCATAATCGTAACAGTCTTTCCATCTTTGTATTTAATTAAAACAACATGAATCTTATGCTACATTATTATAGCCATAACGAATGGATTA
>ML799627.1:248202-268890 GCA_009831015.1 Picea engelmannii
CCCTTGAAAACCACCTTTCCCTCTTTGAAAACCACTTTCCCCAATTAAAAAAACAGTTTTTTTTCCATTTCAACCAGTCATCTTCTGAGGTGATTTCTAAGCAAACCAGGATGAATTTTGAGAAACAAAGAGAGATTTTGCTTAGAACGGGAAAAATAACAATAACCTCTATCATATTTCTCATAGCGGTTATAGATTGGGAGAATAGAGAGCATCTTTGAGCCCTATTTTTCGAGATTCAATATTTTCTTGTTTGAGACATCTATTTCAAACCCAGATCCCAGACAACTAGAGATGAATTTCAAAAAATTGAGAGAGATTTTTTCTCAGAACAAGATGGTCTACAAAAACCTCCCCAATATTTCACACAACTATCTCAGAGTAGGAGAATCAAAGACTTTCTTGGACCCTATTTTTTCATAATTTTGAGAGGCGAATAATTCAAAAGGGACAAATGGCAAAGATGAGAGGACAATAAAAAAAATTCATGGAGGTAATTTCAACCTCATTCCAGATTTCAATGGCATGAATACACTTATCATCTGAATATCAACAGTCAATCATCAACAACTTCCATTAAAATAGTGCCAGAAGTATGAACAGATATGAAAATCCCTTTATTTTTGTAATTAAAGATACAATTAGTTTACATATCCCTGAAATAAATCCTGATAAGTTATGACATGATTATTTGTAATAAGTTTATAAATACTTCTCATTTTGAAGTATGAAGGGGGGGGAATTTGTAATAAGGAAGATAATCATTCAATGTAAAGTAGTTCACTGAGGTCAAGGGACCTTTGGCAGTAATACAAGAAATGCTATTTAGGATTCATGTGCCATATCTATGTGGTGAAGTGCCTCTTATGTAACTTGTTTTTTTTGTTTCCATATGTTTTTCTTTTCTGATTATCTTACAGAAGGTTGCAGGACAAAATTTGTTGAAAGATACACTATGATTCTAACTGTAAGTAATTTAAATGTTTTCCTCTGATATTTAGTGGTGAAATTCTTAATTGCTTTGTTGCTCATTTGATCCTGTCTCTTTTCTCCTATTTCCTTTCATCCAAATTTACCAGATCCAGTAGTATGTCTACATTTCCTTGTTTCACTTGAGCTTGATATTTATGCAAATTGATCACCCAAGCCTCTTCGACTTCATTTCCCAATGGCCCTCCCTTTTTGTTTCAACCAAACAATTTAAAAACCAAACCCTGTACTATCATAACTAGCCTAAAATTCCCTTCAAACAAAGCTAAATCTTATAGAGAGATCCCTCGCTGAGTCTAGGAGGGTTAGATCCTAGCAGGGATGATTTTAAGGGATAAATTTCTCTCATGGGATAATTTTCCATGGTTTTCCCCAAAACAAGATTTGTTATTCTAAAAATGATTCACCCAAATTCTATAGGATAAAATTATTTTAACCCAAAAATTGCCAAAATTTTATACAAACTATATAAAATCCTTAGAAATTTGAATATTTTTACAAAAATGTCACCAAACATTTATAGTTGGCATATGAAGGATCAATAAGATTTGCCAAGGGTTCTACATTTTAAAATAAATTTCCATGCTTAAAATCACACCTGGATCCTAGACTCCAAAGTGGTTTTGCGATTACCTCTGTCAACTTCTTCCTCATCCTGAGAAATTATAGAGTGATAACAGATACCGACCCAAAAAAATTCACAAAAAAGATATTCAATGTGATCAAATTAGGTGCTAATAAGAGACCCTTGCTCTCTTATTTATACTCTCCAAGTAGCTTCCTTTAGGGGTTCTCTTCTAACTGTTTTACCCAACTTCCTTCTTGTAGGGATAACCCACTTTCAACTACTTTACCCACTTTCAACCACTTTATCCACAAATAGTAAACGCACCACTTCTAGTTGCAACTAATTTGTTTTTAAGTATTTTCTTATTGCAACAACTTAACTCATGATTAAATCCTAGTTACAACCACTTTGACTAGTAAACTTCTTCTAGGAGCTTCAAGAATAATTTGACTTCTTTGATCTTGTAGGGGTGTCTAGATAACTCACAAGGGTTCTTCAACTTCACTAAGCCATATCTCCTCAACCGTGATGAACTACGTGATGTACCACATATCTCTAGAAATAGCACGACATGTAATATCCATATAGAATAGTCTCACCTACAAATTCAATGGTATTCATTATATTATTCCTCAACCAAACTTGGGTTCCTTAATCACATTGTTGGGGCTACCATAATTTTCTACCATACTTGATTCAAGGGTTGACATCAATGACAAGCAACCAAATTAATCAACAATCTCCCCCTTTGGAATTGATGGAAACACTCTGATGCAATATTGAAGTCATAATTCTCATGCTCCCCATGTGACCATCTCTCTCTCTATAATCATACTTATGTTCTTTCACTTTATCTCCATGCATCTGATGAATCTCTCCCCCTTTGACATCAATGGAAAAGGTAACTCCCCATGCCGGGGTTGCTCCCCCTGAATGAAATATCCTTGGGGATGCTACCCCTATCTAAGTTGTCCTATGTCCTCTTCATGGTGATTCCTCATGTAAATCTATGACATATAAGAATAAAATTCAAAATTCATTGTGGGGTAGAAACTATTCTGATTTTCTGGTGAAGATACTCAAAAGCTTCCCTTGGAAGTGGTTTTGTAAAGATATATGCAATATGTTCTTTGGTCCCAACATAATCAACTCAAATGTTCTTCTCTGTAACCTATTCCCATAGAAAATGAAACTTGAGCGGAATGTTATTCGTCTTGGAGTGAATCACTAGATTCTTTGAGATACTTATGGTGCTTGTGTTATCACAAAATATCAAAATGGGCTCATCATACTCAACCTGTATATATTTGAAATTTTGTTTCATCCATAGGACATGTGTACAAAATGTTGTTGCTGCAATATACTCTGCTTTGACTATTGACAATGATACCGATTATTGTTTCTTGCTTATCTAAGATACCAAATACTCACTCAAGTAGAAAATTGCTCCACTTGTACTTATTCGATCATCAATAAAACCTTCCCAATCTACACCTGTGTAGGCAACATGTGCTATATCCTTTCCTTTTGGATACCATAATCCAAAATCTTGTGACCCTTGAGATATATTAATATATTCTTCACTACCTAAACATGTGATTCCTTTGGTGCTTCCTGAAAACGTGCCACATGTCTAACTACCTACATCACATATCGTTTGGAAGTTTTCACATAAAGTAAACTACCAATCATTGACCTGTACTACCTATGATATGTAGCATTTGAATCATAATATTTACTTAACCTGCAATTGGTTTTCATAGGACTACTGACTTGTTTTCAATATTCCATTCTGAACCTCTTTAGCATTTCTATGATTTACTTGGTTTGAGAGATAAAAATGCCTTGGTTTCTTTTACATATCTGAAGACCCAAAAATAAAGACAAGTTTCCACGCAATGGCATCTCAAACTCATTCTGCATATCCTTTGCAAATTTTTGACTCGTCCTGTCATCATCACTTCCAAAGATAGTATCATCAGCATGAAATTCAATTAACAAAATACTATCTTGATTTACCTTGATGTAGAGGTTGTTGTTTGCATTCCATTTTCTGAACTCTTGTTGTTGTAAGTATCTGTCCAATATGGAATAACATGGTCTAGGAGCCTGATTGAGACCACACAAGGCCTTCTTCTACTTGCAAACATAATTTTCATTCTTTGACAATTAAAATCCTTCTGGTTGATCAATGTGGACTTCTTCCTCTAGATCCTCATTTATGAATGTTTCTTTTATGTCCATCTGATACACTTTGACATTCTTGGAGAATGCATAAGCTAGGATCAATCTAACTTATTCCATTATAGAAACTGGGGTAAACATCTATTCAATGCCTATACATTCAACCTGAGTGTATCCTTTACATACAAATCTTGATTTATTCATGGTAACTTGTCCATCTTCATTTAATTTTTTTCTGAAGACCCATTTTGTACCGATCACATTCTTGTTCCTTGGCCTTGGAAGTAGTTCCCAAGTGTCAATCTTCTCTATTTTATCTAACTCTTCATCCATGGATTTGATCTAGAATTCATCCTTGTTGGCTTCTTCAAAGATGCTTGGCTCAATTTTGGATAGTAGTTCTAAGTGTAGTTGTTCTGGTGAACATATTCTTCTTCTAGTTTCAATTCCTACATCTTTGTTCTTAATAATCTGACCTGATGGATGATTCTTTTCTATTCGTCTTCTAGGTGTCTTTGGAGGTATTTGAATATCTTGTTGTTCTTTCGCTTCCTCTTCTTACTTATCTTCTTATTCCTCCTCTTCCTTTATTTCTTCTTTCTGAACCTGTTCCAATGCGTCTTAGCCTTCTTCTTTTATCCTTTGTCCACCTCTCTCATCCAACATCACATTGATGCTTTCCACAATTTTGTTGAGCCTTGTATTGAAGCATTTGTATGATTTCCTTGTGCTAGAGTACCCAACAAGTATACCTTTGTCAACACGAGAATCAAACCTTCCCATGTTTCCATCTTCTCTTTTAATGTAGCATTTTCTTCCAAACACTATGAAGTGCTTCACATTCACTGGTCTTCCTTTCCATATCTCTCAAGGAGTTTTATCACTCTTGTTTCTGAGAATTCCTCTGTTTTGAATGTGAATTTTTGTATGCACTATATGTGCCCAAAAGACATCTATCAACTTGGAATACATTAGCATAGTTTGAGTCATTTCCTGTACTCTCCTTTTCTTCCTTTCGACGACTCTATTTTTTTTTATGGTGTCCTGGAAATGAATAATTGCCTCTTTATCCCATGCTTAATGTAGAAGTCCATAAATTCCTTTGAAGTAAACTCTCCTCCAGTGTCCGATATTAAACATTTGATCTTTGAATATATTTCATTTTCAACCATCTCCTTTTACATATTGAAGTTCTCAAATGCCTTTGACTTCTTCTTGAGAAAACAAATTGCATTCATTCTTGTATAATGATCAACTAATATCATAAAGTATTGTTCACCATTCAAACCCCTTGTTCTAGTTGTTCGAACCAGATCAGTATGCACAATTTCAAGTGGTCTTGTTGTGGAATATTCCTTTGATTTGAACTTGGTTTTTGTTTGTTTTCCTTGTTGACAATTCTTGCATAATTTATTTGTTGTCTTCATGATCTGGGACATCTCTTTGACTACATCCTTTTTGATGACCTTGACAATATTATCAAAGTTTATGTGACCCATTCGTCTGTGCCATAGCCAAAATTCATCTTCCTTTCCTAAACAACAATTTTATTTTCCAATTTCACTTAGTACGTATATGTTGCTTGGATTTCTCACAGTTGTCGCTACCACTCTGCTTGAATTTGCTTTTCTTATCTAGAATTTCTTTGAATCAAACAAAATTTTGTGACCTTGGTCACACATTTGACTTACATTCAGAAGATCGTGTTTCATATCTCCCACTAGTAGAACATTTTATTCCTTGGAATCCTTACTTCCAATCTTGACTGTGCCTCTTCCAATGATTATGGATGAGTTGTCATTTCCAACAGAGACCAATCCATCTCTTTCTTTTTTCAAAGTTAGAAACATGTCCTTATCACATGTCATGTTCTTTGAAAAACCTCTCTCAACATACCAACCACGCTTCTTGTGTTGAGCTAGTAGAGAGAGTGTGGATTCTTCATTATTGTATTGATTCTTCTTCTTTATCCATATTCTTTGTGATTCTTGTCTGTGACTATTGCTATTTTGTTGTGATTATCTTGGAGGATCTTTCATTCTACAATATTTTTCCATGTGTCCAAAGTTGTTGCACTTGTAGCATTCTACTTTGGTACTCAAAGATTCAAACATGTTGTAGCTTCTACTCTGTATTTTATTAGGCCTTCTTGGATAAACATTTCTTGTATAGCCTTCACAATTATTGATGTTTTTGTTGTTGGATCTGCAATTCACAACCTTATGCCCAAAATTATTACTTGAATAACATAATCCAATAACAATTGTTTGATACCTGGGAGTTGGATATCTTCTGAAATGTGTTTCTTTCCTGAATCCTTCTTCTTATTGAGATATTATTACTTCTAATTGTTGTTGATTCTAAACTCTTAATCTTCTTGGAGGTGGAGTATATCTGTGATATTCCTTTTGAAACTTCTTGTCTTCTTCCTTCTCATTAGATCCTTTGACTGTCTTTGCATAACATCTTTTTTTTTTCTCGATCCATTGTTTTGGAGCTTGAACCTTTTTTCTGTCTAGTTGTATCCTAGTCTAGACTTGTCATGATGTCACCTTTGACTTCTAATAATCTCATCCAAAACTTTGGAGTTGTTATGCATGCTTTTTTTCTGAAGGTATTTTCTCAATATAACAATCTCTGCTTCCAAACTTCCAATGATCCTATATCTTTATTCTAACTATTCTTTAAGTGATTCTTCAATTCTCTTGTCTTATTCTACTTGGATTTTTAATTTAGTGATCATTTACTCTAGTTCTTCGGAGTTGGAATTTTGAGCTCCCTCTTTTCTTTTTAGTTATGCTTGTAGTGACTTTTTTTCTTCTTTTCCCTTTTTATAAATTCTATGGCTCTCAACAATTCTTCTCTATAATCAACCTCTTCCTCTTCATATTTTTCTTTGGTGCCTTCTTCATTGGATTCTTCTACTTCCATGAATAGAACTCTTTATGTATCACTATCACTGACTTCATCTTCATCTGATGAGGATTTGTTCTTTGGTGCAAAGGATTTTCTTGAAAATTTTATTTTTGGTTCTTTTGCGTTTGTATATTTGTTTACCCTTAGAGTCACATTCTTCATTTATTTTATTTTTCTTATGGGGACACTTATTATAAAAATGACCAATACCTTCAAAATTAAAACAAATCAACGAAAGCTTACCTCTATATTTGTCAGTTCCCCTTTTCAGTCTTCTGACGAAGTTGGCTACTTCTTCATCATCTTCTAAGATGTCACTGTTGCTACTATCTAACTTTTCCTTATGCTTTCTCTTTTTCTTTGTATTCTTATATTCTTTGAATGGTTCTTCCTTTGTAACTGGATTTTCTTGCTTTGTTCTCATCTCATAAGTTGTGAGCGTCCCATGCAACTCATCTATGGTTAGTGTAGCTAGATCATCTCTCTCTTCTAGTGCTGAAATATTTGAATCAAATCTCATCGTTAGGGATCTCAATACCTTTTTGACAATGACCTATTCATTTAGTTTGTCTCCTAGACCTTTGTTATTTTTTACTACTTCGTCAACTCATATAAATTAGGCAACTATTTTTTCATCTCCATTCATCTTCAATTGTTTGAATTTTTCTCTGAAAATTTGAAGTTTAGCTTCCTTGACTTTCTCATCCCTTTTGTATATATTCTTTAGTTTGACCCAGATGTATTTTTTGGAATCATAGTGCATAAATTTGGTATATATTTATTTAGTCAAACCATTCAGGAGTGCACTTGTGGCTCTTGAATTATTTTCTTCAAGTTTCTTTCCATATTTATCTGTTGGAGGAACAGTTGGTGCTTTGTATCCATATACCATTGATCACCAAACATCAAATCCTAGTGTCTGTATGTGTGTCTTCATTCTTCTTCTCTAGAAGGCATAGTCTTCCCCATCAAACTGTGGTATCCCAATATTAGAGTAATCCATGATCTCCTTCCAGTGGTTAAACTGTCTCTTGAAGTACCTTATCTGATACCAATTGTTGGATTACTGAGAGGGGGATGAATCAATAATAGATCTTTTTAATACTTTTTAACCACAATATATAAGTGTTGTTAACTTTGTGATCAATTTCCCAATATCATTCAACTAGTGAAATATAAATATACCATGGACAATGATCAATCATACACATACATAGTACACTAGTATTTTTACGAGGAAACCCAATGCAAGAGAAAACCAAAAAATGTTTTTTCTTATATTTATTTAAGAAATACATTCATTTGAAGCACCAACTTCCTTTGTTCTCTCGCTACAACTGGAAGGATGCTCCAATCCCATATATTTTCAGGCTACAACATGAGGGAAGCTCCAACTCCCCAATTCTCTAGCTCCAACTAGAAGGAGGCTAAAATCCCCTATGTTCTTTGGCTACAACCAGAAGGTGGCTACAACCACTTATCCTCACCCCGTCCAAACCACCCTGAAGTATAATTGCCCAATGTAGAAAAATTTTCACTATCACTGTATCAACTCTGTCACTAGCACAACTGTCACTGAAATGTTGTCACAACATGTACCAATATTCTTCAAAAATTTCTTGCGGATATGCAAACTCTCTATATAGAAACACATAGGTATCTGCACTTTTCCCTACTACAACTCACGGATGTTCGCACCTCTTATTTTTGCAACTCACGGAATAGCACAAAAATCTGATTGTACACTAACACTCTCTCTATCTCTTTATCTGAATTATTGTCTCAGTCTCTGTCACTACATGATCTCTGTGTATCTTCTCACAAATTGGTTGATCTGATAGAAATAATACTCATCCAATATCCAAGTAGATCTAACACAACCATGTTCTAGGTGCATAAATATGTCTCATTGAACTCATGTGATATAAGAACCCTTAAATTAACCATACAAAAAACTCTCACTGTCAAGCAAAACCCAACCTATATGAATAACACTATGTCTCAATCATAAAACCTCAACCATACTCCAAATAACATCGGATATGTCTTAACAAGATGCCCAATGAAGTATCCCAATAATGAACAACCACTACGGTAGCACTGTATCTTTGCAGATCTGGCTTGTACAGAATATACTATACAATAGACAGTTCCTCAAGGAAAATATCTCAATATCCCATGTCCATATTAAAATTTCACCATGGATCTACTTTATATAAGCATATAACATACCTTGTGTTATAGTAGATATCTCTGATGTACCTTCTTATTGTTAGATATTCTTGTAGCTTCTTCTCTACTCAACACCCTGTCATTGAAGATAGATTTGATCTTCGTTTTCATCTTTGTCAACAAATCCATGCTTTGTATTCATTAAACCCATGGGAATCCAAACTTTTTCCCATTGTATCTCATGGATTTTCACGCCCTTCTAGTATTGCAACCTGTGGATGTCTTCAATAAAAACCCTAGTTCAATACCCATAGTCTCGATCCTTTGAACCTGCAACTTTATCGCTACTTCAGAATCACTGCTATAGATTTTTCAATGATACCTGCCCAAAAAAAATCACAAAAGAGATATTCAATGTGCTCAAATTAGGTGCTAATAAGAGACCCTTTCTCTCTTATTTATACTCTCCAAGTAGCTTCCTTTAGGGGTTATCTTCTAACTATTTTACCCAACTTCCTTATTTTAGGGCTAACCCACTTTCAACTACGTTACCCACTTGAAACCACTTTATCCAGAAATAGTAAATTCACCACTTCTAGTTGCAACTAATTTATTTTTAATTATTTTATTATTGCAACAACTTAACTCATGATTAACTCCTAGTTACAAACACTTTTACTAGTAAAATTCTTCTAGGAACTTCTAGAATAATTTGACTTCTTTGACCTTCTAGGGGCTTCTAGATAACTCATGAGGGTTCTCCAACTTCACTAAGCCATATCTCCTAAACCGTGATTAACTAAGTGATGTAACACATATCACCGGAAACGACACATGTACTATCCATCTAGAAAAGTCTCACCTACAAATTCACTAGTCTTCATTACATTATTCCTCAACCAAACTTGGGTTCCTTAACCACACTGCTAGGGCTACCATAATTTTATACCAGAATTGCTTCAAGGGTTGCAATCAATGACAACCAACCCATTAAATCAACAGAAATAACCAACAACGTGACATTCATACACTTGAAATTGTCTATGCTAGTTAAATACGAAAATACATTTTCTCAATTGTGCATAGGAATAACTAAGTAACATACAAAAACATCCCACCACATAGAAAAGGATTCAAATGCATCATTCTTCTCACATCAATAAATAATATCCAAATATAATTAAGAGTAAATTGCACAGTGAATATATCAACAACTAACATGGATACAAATAGCACATGAGAAAACATATCTTAATGAAATGTGCAACCCACTGCAGAGGACAAACATTCCTCCCAACCATAGCCTTATTGTTCTATTTCTCAACAATAAGACACCCTAGAGATAGGGATATGAATCCACAAGAGACTGAGGTCCCTAAGGCTGGATAATGTCCCCCTTTCAGCAGTTAAACTCTCAGCTAATTCCAGTCCACCAACACTCTTCCCCTCAACCTGCACAACCCAAGGGATGGAATCCCCCTTCACTACCGATAATCCATCAGGCCTTTCCACTCCCCTCCATAGCTTCCATCACAAGTAGTACATTAATTATACTTGTTGGGACTTCAATAAATCTAAAGTCGTATTACAAATTCTCCTAGCAACCAAAATTCTTGCTTCTTTGATGAATTCTAAATAACTCATCACTCCCATGCACATAGCCTCTTTCTCCACGAAATTACAACTCCAATCAGTATCCAAACATGTCCACAATATTTTTCTTCAATATCCCACACTCATAACTTCATTGTTGGCCAAGAAACTCCATGTAAAAACATATCTCTATGGAAAAATGTGAATGTGAAAAATCTAGTCTCCTACCCATATAAATTTCCTCTCTTTCTCTTTCTTGCTTGACTTGCACTCTTCCCAAATATTATTGTACTGAACCCCCATTCTCTCAATAACTACGGGAAGTTACTCTCACACCAACCCTCTTACATGAATCCAATGACTGGGCTTTAGAACACTCAACAACTAATCTAAGGCTCATGGAAAGGATAATTTAGAGAAAAATAGGAAATGGGTTTTGGTTTAATAGATATCGGTAACCCTCCCCCCTTGGAATTGTAACAACTTGTTTCCTCCATCTTGTAAATATAACTATAATGGCCAAGAGACTATGGAAAACTCCATATGTGTGAATGTTGATTCAATAGACCTTTGTATGAAAGGTAAATGAATGTAAATCTTGCTATTTACTAGAAAATGGATAAGTGTTGCATGATTGTTGGAAGGTGGGTGTACTTAGAAAGATCACAAATTCTATAAAAAGATATGGTGAAGGGGACTAGGAATGGTTGCGTTAACCTTCACCAAACCAGTACTTACTAGATTTAATTTCTCGGGACCAAAACAATCCTCTGACCCAGAAATGAATTATAGTCAAGTTGGTAGGTGGGAGGACCTCCTCAAGATTTAATGAGGGGATGGGTCATAGCACCCATTTGTAAAGAATTCCATACTTGAATTCGGGATGGGAATTCGCGCCAAACACAACCTTGTTGAAAAAGGTGAGAAAGGAAGGTGTGGTGGGCAAAAGGAGGCCTGGGAAGAGTGCAGAGACGAGAGGTGAATCTCTCGGGTTCAAGGAAGAGCTTGAAATAAGCGTTCTGGTCATAGGAAATGGCAGGGAAGGTTATGATACAAGCTAATAAATGAGGTCGGTCCTCCTTGTTTGGTATCATGTAAACCATTTCCAAGGCCCGGGAGGAGGAGAGTAACCTTCGTCCCTACTGTTGTTGAGCCAACAGAAATTATTGTGTAGAAGAGCATCGTGGTCTAGCTCGGGGGTGGCCAATGGTAAATCCATTTGGAGTGACTGAGCCTATGGTTGGGTGGAAATGGGCACCCCTTCTAGTATTCGCTTCACATTTTCTAGTTATGATAAGTATTTTCCCTGCTTTAGTTGTTGAACTTGAATGATAGATGATTACTTGGACTTATGCTTATGTACATTTATAAATGTTTTCTGTGTGAAGTGGCTATGTCACGTATATTCTTTCATATCCTTGTAAATTTACACTTCCAATTGATAGACTACATGCCCAACTTAACTCCAGAGGTTTCCTTGGGCACAAGTTGTTAAGATGGTCAAGATAGGAGATATTTTATCAACCCGAAACCCTCCGTCCGAAGAGGATACCTCTCCCAAACCCCTTTGTCATGCGACCGAAATTCCAAACCCAAGTCCTTAATGCTTTAATGGTAAATATCAGGAGGAGTAGTGAAGTTGAAGCCTCGAAAAAGAGGAGGTATCTTCATTTAGATGAAGACCAGAAGAGGTCCGTTCCAAATTACCCATATGACAGATACCTAGGAACCTTGGGCTAAGAATAAGGGGGCCATGCTTACTTGGTCTCATAGCTCTGGAAGTCTGGGACTTTAGAGTAAGACTGACCTTACTAGCCTTACGCAGACTAAAGGTGACCGGGAGACTTGGTCTCCCATGAGATTGATCAGAGATAGGTGGTCCCCCAGGTGGTTGTGTGGACC
Organism: Picea engelmannii; assembly: GCA_009831015.1. Taxonomy (NCBI): domain Eukaryota; kingdom Viridiplantae; phylum Streptophyta; class Pinopsida; order Pinales; family Pinaceae; genus Picea; species Picea engelmannii. Next base: position 260,528 of record ML799627.1, read on the forward strand.
TATCTCACCAAGAAAACTGAGTCCCGAAACCCCGAAGGTTAGAGTCACGAAGGATCCAGTACCCTAGATCATGGGAATATCCTTTGAATCCTTTTCCAACTGTCGTCATATCAGGGACGTGTGGCGTTAGTCCCTATACCTCGAATATTGGATGCTTCAGAAGATAAGAGAAGTTTTCTTAGAAATACTATCGAACGCCGAAACCCCAAGGTAACCAGAGACATATATCTCTAGGTCTACGTGACTAGACCTCAATCGTGAAATCTGAGGAATGTAGAAGACTATCAACAAGGTGACGAGGTACAAAGACGTCATCCCTAGTGACATGGATCCAATATTAGCGAGCCATGTGCCACCTAGTTTATGTGCATCACCTAACCCATAGGGCCCTTGGATCCTGACCTACATCACTCCAGATGAGGGCACGTGTCGCCCCTGATCCAACTACGTGTCTGTCTGCAAGTTTAGACTTCGACGAAATTGGAGTCAAGCGAGTGAAGAACTCTTGAATCCTGAGACTCGAAGTCAATCTCAGTCATTGGATGATCCAACTACGTGTCTGTCTGCGAGCTTGGACTTTGGCGGAATCGAAGTCAGGTGAGTCGAGAACACCAGAATTTTGAAGTCTCAATGCACGCGAGGAACCTATTGAGTAAGAACCACATGGAAATTTCGCGGCCTTGACCAATGAACACCTAAGGAGATGGAGAGAGGCATATCTACCTGTTATGAGTTTGGTTCTGAGTATGGTAACCACAACGGGAAATCCATCGACAAGAAAAATGGGATTTGAGACCCTGAATGGAAGTCTTGAGTTCTTAGGGAGAATTAAATTTTGACTCACCACCGTGGGTGTGTTACAGACCCCTTCCCTCTATTGTGGATACTTTAGCCACAAATATCCTTCCATGTCTATATTTATCTAATGATACATTTCATTCATTATATTTTAATTTACATCATTTACATATTGGCTCTCGGCCATACATCACATTTACAATATAAATTACTTGGCTCTCAACCACATACTATATTTACAATACACATTGCTAGTTTGGGGTTTGAAAATGGGGATGTTACAATTGCATAGAAGTGTAAGAAATAAGCTCGGGCCCCATTTTTTATCATTCTTTTACATCTTATTAGACGAGACTATTTGTGGGGGATGACAATTAATTCCATGTAATTTGTACATTTCCCCATTTTCATAAAATCTTCAAAAATTGCTCTTGTAAGTTTAATCCAATAGTACCAAGTGTGGCTAACAATTGGGCCCTCAAGAAAATATATACTCCTTTTATTGGCATATCATACATAGGATATTTTAATTTGTAGTCATTCATGGATACTTCTACCTTGTGGCATCTCCCATCACATGAAGTAGAGATATTTCCTGGGATGGAGACTTGAAATTCAGAGGTTGATTAAATGAATATGTTTAATCGTCTTGATATCTTCATATATATAAAGTTATGTGATATGCCACTATCTATGAGCATTGTTACTTTAGTTTTCTTATCATAGCCATAAAATTTAAGAGTTTGGGTTTAAAAATACCTGTCATTGCGGTGAGAGTGTTGGCCCTCGACCAAGTTTTGCAGAACCTTGGTCGTGTTTGACCATTTTTGGGACTTCGACAGGCTGGTCGAAGACCGAGCACCCAAGTGAAGAGGAGATCTCGGGATATCACCCCCTTTTACGATATTTTTGGGTGTTAGGGTTTATGTAATGGGTATGGGATGTCGACCCATGGGTTTTACCCATGATTAGAACCCTTTTGTAATGTATAAATAAGTAGCTAGGTGATGTATGAAAAAGTCAGTTGTTGGATCTATGTAATCAGATTGGCTTAGTGTATGACTAGTTGGATTTGTGCAAGATTGTGTTGAGACTTGCAGAGCTAAGTGCAAGTGATTGTAAGAAGGCTTTGTGCTTAGTAGGGGTTGGCTCTATGCCTTGACCTAACTTGGGGAAGGAGGATTTGGTGAGGTGCACGCAGATCTCCTTTCCTATACAGATTTAGTTATGTGGCTTTGTTCATAGGAGCAGGAGAATGTAAGACGATTGCAGAATAATAAACAAGAAGAGAAGAAGAGTTGGTGGACGTAGCCCCACGCTGGATTGAACCATGTATATCATGTGTTATGTTCTTTGTGCTATGTTTTCCATGTGTTTATGTATTTATTTTCTTAGTGCATTATTATGGATGAATGTTTAGTGCTTAGTGATATGAATGAATGCTAGATCTCATCTATTTCTATGTGCTAAGTGATTGGATGTATTGGATCTTGATTACTACTATGATGTTTTGTAACTAGGGTTTTAATATGTGATGTGAATAGAGGCTAAATACTAATGAATTTTATTGGCTAAGTTCTCTGTTAAGTATTGTGATCAAATATTTGTGTCCTAGCTAGATTGTAGACACTTGATTCCTGCAACCCCCCCTGCCTCTACCTCAGGTGAGACTTCATCTTCTTCGTAGGTGTTGTCTAAAGGGCCGGTAGTTAGGGTTTTCTCGGTGCATTGTTGAAGCGTTGAACCCCGTGTCTGTCCCTGTGCCAACAAATAGTTCCGTTTCTAGGACATGAAACTGTGATTGCTGGGAACAAAGCTTTGTGTGTAGATCTATTACTCTAGTGTGCATTATTCTACTTGACTTGCGAAGATCTATGCTAAGAAGGGAATCAAATCTGAAGAAATGAGGTAAGATATTAAATCTTTGTTCTTTGATAAAGGTAAGATAAGTAGAAATTTTTGTTTCAAAAGAATGGATCTAGGTATACTTGATAGATTTTGTCTTAGTCTAAAAACTAGGTTACAACTAGAAGAAAGAATATTTTATATGAATAGACCTGATAGAAATAATGAAAGATATGTTATTCCTATGCATAGAAAGGATTTTTGGACTAACAAGTGGATGCAGGGTCCTAGAAAGAATTTTTTGCATGTTCATCACTGTGATCTGAGTGCACAATAGAGGAAAGGTTGGGGATCGTTTAAGAGAAAAAGAGGATTGACTCTTTTTTATATTTGCAGAAGACCGGGACATCTTGCTAAGGAATGCCATGGTAGAGGCCCTATTTGTCTTTGTTGTAAATCCATTGGCCATGAAGTTTTGGACTACCCTAGAATGATTTCTAAAGTTGAAAATATGAATTTGAGACAAGAAAACCATGAGGAAGGTCAAGTTCCTAAGAATATGCTAGAACACCAGGAAGAATCTGAGAATATATTATTTCAGATGAAAGAAACACTGAATTATCACAGAGACATTAACTTATCAGAGGTTTTAAAACAAAAGGAGTGCATAGAAAAAAGAATAGGAGACTTCGACATAGACTGTATTCTGGATGAGGAAACACATGTGAATATCATGATAGAAAGTACTTGGGAAATTTTGGGAAAGCCTACTATGGTTCTTTTATGGGGAGGAATAGGATTTTTTAAAGGAAATATGATTACCCTATGTGGAAGACTTACCCATGTACCTATGGTTTCTCATGGAGCATCGACGAAAGCATAATTTGAGGTCGTTAAGTTTGTTGAGAAAAAATCCCCCTTTGCACTATTTCTAGGAAGGACTTGGATTGAGAAAGATTGGATCCGAAGAAAAGAATAAGAGGAAGCTCTAGAACAGAAAAAAGAAAGAATTAAGGGATTTCATGGCTAGGATAATAGCACGCTTAATAGAAGACCAAGAGGACAAGTCGAAGCAACTGAGGACCAGACACTTAGCTATTGAAGTTGAGAAAATGTAGGAAAGTTTGAAAAACATGTCCATGTAGGAGAAACAAGCACCTACCCCTGAAATAATAAGAGAAAAGGTATTCCACACAAACCCGTTGAAAGACCCTTAGCAGTGCAAAGTTACTATACTAAGAGAAGATAAGAATCAAAATGGAAAGAGGACCGTAGTAACTCAGATCATAGGAAAGAAAGCCAGAAATCTTAGCAAGAAGAAAGCAAAGTTAGAAATATTGCAGGAAGTTCTAGAGAAGACTTCGCAGAAAGAAGGCTTGCAGAACTTGAACCTTGTCAGAATAGCAGAACAACGCAGAGTGGCACTTCACCACGGTGAATCAATATGATAATTGGAGGCATCTTGACCATTAGAAAGATGCTCCATAACGGCTAGCAAACTAGTTATTGTTGGAAAGATCACCATTGGACCATTGGGACCGCACCATAATGGATGGAATCGTATTGATTGAGGCATTCATGTCCGTTGGAGGAATTCATTATGACATTATCTATTTAACCCATTGAATGTCTCACCGGGGACACTTTTTCAAATTGTGAATATCCAAGCCTACAGAGAACTGATTGTTATCACGCAGTGCTTACTGAGACCTCGCCACCCATTCTGCTACCTTGAGTGTTTTTCCGCTGAATACACTCCATAGGTTCAGACCACTTGTGAAGTTCCACGCAGGCATGCACTTCATTTACATCACTACATGTGGGGACGAACACAAGGAAGAGATCCAGTCCTATTACAAACTCACCGAGGAAGATATGGAGGAAATAACTAAGGGATGGCATGCAAAATTCCTTATACCAGTCGAACAGACAAAACTCTCTAACCCCGTCCTCATCGAAAGTCCTATAGTCAGTCGAGAAGAGTATGATGGACCGAGCAACAAGAAGAATAAGAAGAAGGAAGAGGTGCAGGAAATGAACATCGCATCGGAGGGAACTGTGCCTAATTCACCTAAAGGAGGAGGAGGTGACGAAGTAAACCAAGAAGGGGAATAAGACAAATAGGAACAGGACAAAGTGACACCACCGAAATATACCCTTATAGAGGCCATGATGTTGAAGAAAAGAAAGGTTTCCCTGAAGAAACCTTCAACACAGAAGAAGTCAAAAGCCAATAAGCCCCAGTTACAGACTGTGCTCACGGTGGATGATATCGACCTCATCATCGCAGCTGTAGCAGGCACTTCAGAGGACATTTTGCAATGAAATGAAGAAAAATAGGAGACAATGTTTGACAGGATCAAAGAAAATATGAAACAGGTGCAACAAGCCCTCTAATTGAACCACGCAGTGTCTATAGCTCCACCATCATCAGAAGGTATAGAAGTGGGAGATGAGCCTGCCCAACTACGCATATTAGCATATGCGACAGAGGCTTGCCTCTGTTGTGTCTAGGAAGAAAAAGAGAAGGCCACAGAGGCCTTGAATCAAGTACAGGAAGAAGCCCTAGAGCAACATCAGGTTGTGCAACAAGAGAAAGACGACCTCCAAGCGAAGTTTGTAGAGGACAGAGAGCAGATCCAAAAATAAAAAGAATAGTTTCTTGCGGAGCAGATGGGATTTAAAGAAGCAGTCACTTGAGAAATTAGATCTATGTCAGGATGAGTACAGATGGAAGAAGAGACAGTGGAAAGCCAAGTGGGGAAGCTCAGTAAAGCTATTCATCTTCTTCAAGCAAGATTTGCAGAACTGGAACTACAAGTAGTGTCAAGCACTCCACAAGAAGTGCGAGATCAGAGAGAAGAAACTTCCAGGAGTTCAGTAGAAAGAATCAAGGCATTGGCCTCAGAATGTAATAAACTCAATAATTGAAGTGCCCAGACCTATGAGCGCCTTACAGAGGACCCAGAACTAAGAGAATTAGAAGCACAACTCCAAGATGCAAAGCAATAAGCATCAACAGTCCAAGCGTAGCTGCAACTTCTTTCATTGGTCGAGAAGATGAAAATATCACAAGAACAATGCGCAGTTCAACAGCAGGTCCATGACATCCAGAGTAAAGTCGTGGAAGTGACCCAGAAACTCCATTTGGTGCAGGATGAAGCCTTCACACTTTTTGAAGAGAGAGAGAAGGACGAGGTGTATAGTTGGAGCAAGTGGTCACCACGGTGGAGCAACGCTTGGAAGGACCTGTCACTGAGAAAGTCATTCAAGAGTTCTCTGAGTAGCAGGCTTTTGGCGAGGCAACGGGTCGAGGCAGCTCAAGGTCTTCGAAGAAAAAATTCCTAGATCAGAGTGACTCAGGATGAGTCATAGGTGAGTGTTGGGGACCTGTTGGCCCTCAACCAATTTTTGGAGAAATTTGGTCATGTTTGACCATTTTTGGGACTTCGACAGGCCAGTTGAAGACCGAGTTCCTAGCCGAAGCTAAGATCGTGGGATCTCGCCCCCTTTTGCGATATTTTTGGGTGGTAGGGTTTATGTAACGGGTATGGGATGTTGTCCCATGGTTTTTACCCATGATTAGGCCCCTTTTGTAATGTATAAATAAGTATCTAGGTGATGTAAGAAAAAGTTAGTTGTTTGAACTATGTAATCGGATTGTCTTAGTGCTTGACTTATTGGCTTTGTGCAAGATTGTGTTGAGACTTGCATAGCTAAGTGAAAGTGATTGTAAGAAGGCTCTATGCTTAGTAGGGGTTGGATTTTTTCCTTGAACTAACTCGGGGAATGAGGATATGACTAGGTGCACGCAGATCTCATGTCCTATACGGAGTTGGCTCTGTGGCTTTGTGCACAGGAGTAGGAGAATGTAAGACTATTGCAAAATAATAAAGAAGAATATAAGAAGAGTTGGTGGACGTAGCCCCACACTGGGGTGAACCACGTATATCATATGTTATGTGCTTTGTGCTATGTTTTCCATGTGTTTATGTAATTATTTTCTTAGTGCATTATTCTGGATGAATGTTTAGTGCTTAGTGATATGAATGAATACTAGATCTGATCTATTTCTATGTGCTAAGTGCTTGTATGTATTGGATCTTTATTACTAATTTGTTGTTCTGTAACTAGGGTTTTAATCTGCGATGTGAATAGAGGCTAAATACTAATGAATGTTATTGGCTAAGTTCTCTGTTAAGTATTGTGATCACAGATCTGTGTCCCAACTAGGTTGTAGAAACTTGATTCCTTCAACCCCCCCTGCCTCTACCTTGGGTGAGAATTCATCTACTTCGCTAGTGTTTCCGAAAGGGTCGGTAGTTAAGGTTTTGTTGGTGCGTTGTTGAAGCATTGAACCCTGGGTCTGTCCCTGTGCCAATAGAGAGAGAGTGTCAAAATTGTGTTTTAATTTACTTATTCATGGGAATTTTGTGAGTCTCCATTATTTGTGTCCTCATCAGATGAATATATGTCCCATGCCTCCTTATCCTTGTTGTTGTCACTCTTTTCTATTTCGCAATGAATTTTTTTTTGTCCTAGAACTTATGGCCCAGTTTTCAATTAGGTGTGTTACATTTAAATCATCGGTTCTTATCTTGTCTCATATCTAGTGGCAGTGTCCTTCGTTGAGGGGAATGTATTTGGAGACAGAGTCTTCGAATGAGTTCCATGATGTCTTTTGATATGATTTAAGTTTATTTTAAATGAATTTGGCTTTTTGACGGGATTTCTCAAAATCCTTAATGTCAAGTATTTCAAACTCATTTCATATATTTTCCTTCAACCTTGATAAGTCTATTTGAAGTAGTTAATCTTATGATTATTAAGGAAACCAGTGGCTAGTACTTGTACATCCTGAAAAAAATTGTCCATTGTATCGGATTGTTGTAATCAGGCAAGTTTAACAAAAACCCCATTTTATTTTGTGTCAAAAAAACATAGGATGAAGTTATTTTTTAATAAAACCCAGTCTCTTGATAGATATTTGGATTTTTCTCTCCACCATAGGAACCAATCATACACAAAGTCCTTCAAATGTATAGATGCAACATTAATTGTTTCTTCATCGTCAGAAATTTGGTAATACCTAAAGTATTGTTTGATTTTATTTAACCATATTGTTACTTCTCTTGCATTCAATCCATCAAATTATAGAACAATATTTTTCGCCTTGGGAATGCCATTATTATAAGTCCCCATGTTGGATGAGTAGTGTGGTTGGAGAGGCATCTAGTGTGAAGTTGAATTATTGAGGGTTATATTCCCATTCACTGTTGCTTTGAGCTTGATTCTCTTTTCACTATAATTTCTACTGCACTCGGTTATTCCTTCATTAATGTGCCAATTTTTCCATCCAACAAAGCATTTACTTGATTTATAAGGCCTGTACAAAATTCTTTAAGGTATTCGCTTAGTTCCAACATGGATGGAGTATTGTCATCTGATCCTCCTACCCTTTTATTTGTTTCCCTAACCTTTTTATTTGATGTCTTCATTTTTGCATGTCGGTAATAAGGCACAAGCTATATGTTACCGACATAGGAGAGGGAAATGAAGTATGTTTACAATTATTCGTTTCAATAGAGGGAATCGTTAGGAAAATAAAAAAATGATGAATGTATGGGTGGGATTGTGAGAATCTCATAAGATTGTGCTGCGAGGGTTTGCACTCAGAAGGAAACTATGAGGGTTTTTTCTTAGAAATATGTGGCAATGCT
>ML799627.1:269158-282432 GCA_009831015.1 Picea engelmannii
TATATATAGTAAATGAGTAAAGTCACTATTTTTAGACAAAAGGGTGTGACTTTACATTTAATTAATTTAAACGTAGTATAAAAATAAAACTTATATTACATATTTGTTGTGAAGGGAAAGAAAGAGCTGGTATGTGATCCAGGTGGATATCGGTGGCCACCAACCTTTTCCGATTGGCTCAAAATAGTTTTCTGGCAAATTTGGCAATTTACTATTTTTAGCAGTTTTTAACTTTCGAGGCCATTTTGAGGGCCCAAATGAAGGTTTTTCAAGATAGAGGTTCTAAATGATATCTTAAGGCATGATTGAGTCTCCAAAATGAATCTTCTCAATGATACCTTTCCAATGAGCTATCATATGGCTAAAACAAAGATCGTATGAAAAAGTTACGACCCCGGGAAGTTGATGTACTAACTTACCCAAACGAGGCCCACATGACTTTTGGTGCTTCATCTCCTAGGGTTAGGTTTTTGGATGTCTATGAATTTTTATTGTAAAAAGGTCTTCAGAGCCTCATTGTAATCATATTCTTGCGAACGCGAGTAGTCGTCACATCTCTTTTCAGAGATAAGCTTCCACCATTTTATCGAGTCTTTCACTCTGTATTTTACAGTCTTTGTACATTTATTTCATTAATAGAAATTGTGTATTATTGTATATCTGTGTTTATGGTTGCATCTATGATATATTTTTGTTATATTATTGAACATATGTGATATCTCTGTGCATTTTTGTATTATATCTCTGATCTCATTTCGTGCCGAAAATAATCCGGATCAGTATGCAAGCTAAAAACGTTCTTGTATGGATTAAAACAAACACCAAGGATGGGGTATCAAAATTTCGATACTTATATGTTGGCATTTGGCTTCACAAGGAGCAAAGTATATCATTGTGTGTATTTCAAATTAATTGGTGATAATGTTATTTATTTGGTCTTGTATGTGGATGATATGTTGTTGATAGGAAATGACAAGGAGATTATCCAGAATGTGAAAACTCAGTTGTCCTCTAAGTTTGACATGAAGGATCTTGGTGCTGCAAAGTTCATTTTAGGCATGGAAATTAAAATATATTGAGAAAAATGAAACTATGGTTGAATCAGAGGAAATATGTCGAGACAATATTGAATAGGTTTAGTATGCAGGAATGTAAATTGAGAGGGATCGTATTCCTATAGGTGTAAAGTTATCTATGGATCAGTGTTCAAAGACACAGGAAGAGGAAGAGGACATGTCCCGTGTTCCATATGCTAGTGTGGTTAGAAATTTTATTTATAAAATGGTTTTTAGTAGACTGGACATTGCACATGCAATGGGATTTTTGAATAGGTATAGGTCAAAACCAGTGAAGGAGCATTGGAAAAATAAAGAGGGTTTTTAGGTATTATCATAGCACTACTAGTTATGGATTGTGCTACCAAGGAAGACCAAGATTGGATAGAGTGTTGTACATACATGGATTTTTTGATGCATACTGAGCTGGAGATCTATACAACATAATATCTACAAGTGGGTATGTGCTTAACCTGTTTGGAGGAGAAATCAGTTGGATGAGAAAAATATATTTTGTAGAGGCATTCTCAACTACAAAAGTTGAATACATGGAATAATTCCATGCAAGCAAGGAAGAAATATGGTTACAAATATTGTGTTCAGGTATTGGGTTAGTATAGCAAGCTATAAGGATAGATTGTGAAAGTTAGAGTAAAATATTCATGGTGAATAACTCGACTAATCATTCAAAGACAAAGCATATTGATGTTCAATATCACTTTGTGAGAGACATGGTTGAAGAAAAGAAAGTGTTTCTGATAAAGGTGGATACTTTAAAGAACGTTTCATATTCATTAACAAAATATGTGAGCACTAAGAAGTTCTCTTGGTGTAGAGGATCTATGGGGATTTTTTTTGTTGAGACCTAACTCTGCACCCATGCCCCTCCTGTCTCATTTTCCTTATACCTTCTTGAAAACATTTCCCCTTCTGGTTGGTTGATTCAATTTCCCTCTCTAAATGACTTGGTTTCTATCATTTTCTTTCTTGATTGAGTCTTTGCACATTTTGTTTTTATTTTTCTTGAAGGAAAATTACATGTCGTGATTTGATTCGGAATACTTGTCATTGTGCTTTCCATTGATTGAGCTCATAGCAGGTCGACCAAGCATTTTTGTATGCATAGGGAACACATGTGAATAAAACATAGCAATTTGTAGAAGTCATTTTCGGGCCTGGATTGTGAAAATAGACAGGGTAGATTTTCAATGGTACAGATCCAACAGGTTGATCAGATCAACGACTCTCGTACATTCGGGGTTCCAGAAATGCGCGAGGTTTAATCACATAGTTACACAAACTTCACTCCGTGACTTCGGCGCCGAAATGTCTGAGCTCATATTTTTCCAAAACTCTTGAATACCTAAATGTTGAAGCCTCGAACCACTGCATCACTTCATAAGATCAACCATCCAAAAGGCCACTTGGATAAATGGCTCTCATACATTCGTGGTTCCATAAAATTGTGAGATTTAATCATAGAGTTACACAAACTTCACTTTGTGACTTTAGTGTTCGGGCATCTGAGCTCATCTATTTCTACACTTAACACTCAAAAACTCTCGAATGTTGAAACGTCGGATCCACATGGAATCCATCAGTCCCCGACACATGGAACTCATTTCATGCCATTTGGGTTACATCATCCGCTCATTTTTGGGTGACACATGTCACTCTCTTTCATGTGGACATGTCAGCAACAATGATGTCATGTTGACATGTCATCTCTAGGATATTATCAGTCCGGGGGTTTTTTAATTCATAGAAAACTCAGACCTTCGAAGCCCCAAAGCACCAGAGCCCTTGAAGTCCCTAAATATTTAGATGTTAAACACGACTTAATCCTAGGTTAATTAGTGATAAGCACTGGCTAATCACTTCGTGAGTTCGACCCTCCGAGAGGTATTGAGACACATTGATAACTCGCGAACCCCAAAGATCCAGATACACGTGGCATTCATCAGTTGATATGTGTTGGAATAGGTCCAGACCCAGGGTTCAACGCTTCAACAATGCACCAACGAAACCCTAACTACTAGCAATTTCGACAACACCTGCGAACCAGATGAAGTCTCACCCAAGGTAGAGGTAGGGGTGGTTGCAGGACTCAAATGCCTGCAACCTAGTTGGGACACAAATATGTGATTACAACACCTTAATAAAGCACTTAGAAGTTGTCATTCATTAGTATTTAGCCTTTGTCTACAATGTAGATAAACCCTAATTACAACACAACGCAGTATTCAACAAGATACGACACATTCAAGCACCAAGAACATCAGAATAGATTAGATATGGTACTTATTTACATCACCAAGTACTAAGCTATCATATCAGATGCATCTAAACATACATTATTGTACTAAGAATAAATATATGAACAATAAAACAACCATAATGCACAAAGCAACCACACCACATGATATACGTGGTTCACCCCCATCCTGGGGCTACATCCACCAATTCTTCTTCTTTTTTATTGTCTTTTGTAAATCATCTACATGAACATAGCCACAAGATCCTACTCTGCATAGGACAAGAGATTTGTGTGCACTCCACAAGATCCCCCTTCCTCGAGCTAGGTTCTAGCACAAATCCTTTACATAGTCTCTTACAGTTACTTGCACTTAGCCTTGCAAGCCTCACACAGTATGCACAAAGAATTTACAACTATCACTTGCACTTAGCATGGTACACACCCATTCACCCCCATCTTTCATCACCTAGATATATATTTATACATTACAAAAGAGGCCTAAACATGGGTAAAAACCATGGGCCAACATCCCCATACCCGTTACATAAGCCCAAAACCCAAAAATACCTAAACAAGGGGTCGAGATCCCACGATCTCCGCTTCGACTTGCACTTCACCTTCGACAGCCTGTCGAAGTCCCAAAATAGGTCAAAAGTGACCAAGGATCTCCAAAACTTGGTCAAGGGCCAACAGGCCCCCAACACTCACCTGTGACTCATCTCGCGTCACTCTGGTCTGGGTAATTCTACCTCAAATTCCTTGAGCCTGGCTTAGGCTTCTTCTACCTGTTGCTGTGCCAAGGCCTCCTACTTGGAAAAATCCTGAAGAACTGCCTCGTTCATTGGTCCTTCCAAGCATTGCTCAACTGCATTGACTACATGTTCTAGTTCTTCTCCTCGAACTTCAATCTCTTCAAACAGTTGACAAGCTACATCCTGGACTGGCTAGAGCTTCTGAGTCACTTCCTTGAATCTACTTTGTAAGGCTTGGACTTGCTGTTGAAAAGTGCATTGTTCCTGGGATCGTTTCATTCTCTCAATTGCTGACAAGAGCTTCAATTGTGCCTGAAATGTTGTTGCTTGCTGCTTTGCCTCCTGGAGTTGTGACTCTAGTGTATTCAATTCAAGGTCCTCAGTAAGTCTCTCATAAGTCTGCGCACTTCTACCACTAAGCTACTTACATTCCAAAGCTAAGGCTTTGATTCTCTCAACTGTGCTCCAGGTAATGGCTTCTATTTGATCCCGCACAACCTATGGGGTACTTGGAACTGTTTGTAGCTTTATATATACTATTCTATGTTGAAGTTGCTAGATGGCTTCAGTGAGCCTCACCACTTGATGCTCTACTGGGTCTTCATTCAGTTGTTATAAGCCCGTCATAGTGCGAAGTACTCTATTGACTACTTCTTTGACTCCAATCTACTCTGTGAGTAGTTGTTATTTCTCCTGTTGGATTTGCACTCTATCTTCTTTGAAATTTGTTTGGAGGGAAACCTTCTCCTCTTGTGCAACCTTGTGTTTCTCTATTACTTCCTCTTGTGCTTGCTTCATAGCTATTGTGGCATGTTCTTTCTCTTCCTACACACGACGAAGGTGAGCTTAAATTGCGTCAGCTATTCTGCGGAGTTGGGCAGGTTCATCTCCCAACTCTGTTTCATCTGATGGGGGTGCAGTGGACATTGCGCGACTAGATTGAAGGGCTTGTTGGGCACCTCTTAGCTCTGTCTCAATTCTATCATACATAGCCTTTTATTTTTCTTCAGTTCTCTACAAAATATCTTCTAAGTCATCTGATACGGCTATGATAATGAATTCAAAGTTATCAACCGTGAGCATAGTCTGTAGCTTTAGATTAATTTCTTTGGACTTCTTCCACGATGTAGGTTTTGTGGGGGAAACCTTTATTTTCTTTGATGGATCTGCGTCATCATGGGGATTCTGTTGTGGTGTTACTTGTCCTTGCTTCTGCTTATCTTCTTCCCCTTCTTTCTCTTCTTTGTCCACTTCTTCACCACCTCCTCTGCTAGGTGAAGCTGAAGTAGTTTCTTTTGATGCGTTGCTCAGCTCTTGTACCTCTCCTTTCTTCTTCCTCCTGCTACTGATGGGTGCATCATATTCTTCGCGGGTAACCACCAGACTTCTGATTAGGGTGGGATTGGATAGTTCGGCCTGGTCGACCGGGATCAAGAATTCTACGGGCCATTCCTTAGTGATTTCTTCCAGGTCCTCGTCTGCGAGCTTATAGTATGACTTAAGCTCTTCTTTACTTTCGTCTGTGCACACAGTTATATATATAAAATGCCTATATGCACGGAACTTCATAAGGGGCCTGAACCTGTTCAGAGTGTTCAGCGTCATACGAGGGAAAGACTCGATAGCCCTCTTTAGCTACAGGTAGTAGGTATGGAATACTGCATTCGAATGCCACTATTTTCCCATATCACTCGAATACCAGAGCGTGGTGAACTTCGCAACAAGCGGCTCGAATGACTCAATGTCAGGGAATGTCACACCTTCTGACATCTCCTAAGTTGTAAGTGCGATGAGGATCAGGAGCCAACTAAAGTGGAACTCATAGCCCTAATCTTGAGCTTCGCGGAAATCCACTTCTAGCTGGTTAACTAAGTAACTAACCCAGTTCATCTGTAATCCCTCCACGCACTTTCCAGCGAGGTCAACGACAAATCCCGTGACCTGCGTGGGTCTACTCTTTCTTACTATATTACCAATGATCAACTAGAAAGCAAGGCACACTGCACCATTCTGAATGGAGGCCACCTTGTAGCCTCACATTCCCTTTTATACATCTCCATAGGTGTCTTTGGTCTTCTGTGCCAGGGAATGATCTACAGCCTTCCCTGGGTAAAAGTCCTGCAGGTTTGGTCCCTACATGCTCAATCCAGTGATCCTATGGATCAACACCGGATCGACAGTAATATGTCTTTCTAACCATAAGTAACCACCATGGAATCATGATAGTAGGATTTTAACACATGCATTAACATCTTGGTACCTTCCAAAATGTGGTATCTTCATCATGTTCAACATAGTGGACCTCGCGATGTCCATGGTCCACAACTGAGGGATGATCTTCAACTTATTCCCTTTGGTCTTGGCTAAGTACTTGTGAGGTACGAGCATGTCATAGATCTTGCGATCTCCTAAGTTATAATCACTGATCTTCAAGGTTGGAATCCTCTCCAAGTGCAGTCTGATTGCTTGTATTCCCTTCGAAAGGTTCGTCATGATGACTGTGTAGTTGAAGTCCCTCAGGACACTGTTGCGACTCACCACACCGACCATAGGTGGGATGTAGTCGGGTAGGATGGATGGGATTAACTTCGCATTCCCTAAGTCATATCTATGCTTGGTTCTTTTCTCCTCTGTAAGTCAGGATGTTCTGGATCCGCGAGTAGTCAACGGGGAGGCTTGCACTCCTCTCGTCGATGAGGCTTGAATTCCTGCAGACATCACTCTCTCTGCCATTAGGTGGATTAAAACTTCCTCTATTGACTTCTCCACAACGTTGAGCTCGTCCAACATGCACGCTAGAGATCGGATATCTCAAGCTGATGAACAAATACTCAATGCAATGGAATGGATGGCAAGGTCTCAAATGATCACTGCACTAAATCAACTAGTTCTTTGTGGGCTCAGATAATCACAATTGGAAAAAGTGTTCTCGGTGCAATGCATGATGGGATAATTAGACAATGATGTAATAGATCCCTCCAATGAACAAGAAGCCTTCATCAATGCGGTTCTGTCTGTTATGGAATGGCCCCAATGGTCTGATGGCAAGATTTCTGATCATAATTGTTTCTCTAACCATTTGGGAGTGTTGGTCTAACGGTCATAATGCCTCCAATGGTTATATTGATCCTCCATGGCAAAGTTCTCATCGACGCTGTTTTGATATTCCGATGAAGTTCAAATTCTGGAGACTTTCCTTCTGCGAAGTTCTTTTTGAAGCTTCTTGCTATTTTGCTAACTTTACTTTCTTCTTGCTGAGATTTCGAGCCTTCCTCCCTGTGATATGTGTTACTGGGTTCCTCTTCCCATTCAAATTCTTATCTTCTCTTGGCATAATAACTTTGTGTTGTTGATGATCTTTCGTAAGGTTCAAAGGTAATAATTCTTCTCTGTCTGGGGTAGGTTCTCTACTCTCTTGTATTCCTTCAACTTTGAAACCCAAGTCTCTGGTTCTGAACAACTTCAACCCATTCTCCTATTCTTCTATCAAGTGCGCTATTCTCCTGGTCATGAAATCTTTTAATTCTTTTTTTTTTGTTCTAGGGTTTCTTCTTCTTTTCTCTGGATATGATCTTTCTCAATCCAGGGTTTTCCTAGCAATAGATAAAATGCACCATTGTTCTCAACAAATTTAATAATCTCAAATTCCTCCTCTGTCGAATTTCCATGAGCACTCATAGATATTTGGGTAAGTCTTCCACATAGGGTTATTATCTTTCCTCTAAATAATCCTATTCCTCCCAATGAAGGAACCATAGCAGGCCTTCCCAAAATTTCCCAAGTACTTTTCATCATGACATTCACCCGTGTTTCCTCGTTCAGAACACAGTGTATGTCTAAGTCTCCTATTCTTGCTTCTATGCATTCTTTGTCTTTTAAGATCTTTGATAGATTGATATCTCTATGATCGTTCAAGGTTTCTTTTATTTCTGACAATACAATCTATGATTCTTTCTGAGGTTCTACCATAGTCTTAATTTTTGAGTCTTTCTCATGTTTATCTTGTTCCATATTCATTATTTCAAGTTTAGCAATCATTCTAGGGAAATCCAAAACTTCATGGTCCATAGCTTTACAACAAAGACAACTAGGTCTTCTACCAGGGAATTCCTTAGCAATATGTCTCGGTCTTCTGCAACTGTAACAAAGAGTTAATCCTCTCTTTCTCTTAAATGATCCCCAACTTTTCCTGTACTATGCACTAGGATCATAGTAGCTAACCTGCAAAAAATTCTTTCTAGAATCCTGCATCCTTTTGTTAGTCCAAATATTCTTTCTATGCATAGGAATAACATATCTTTCATTATTTCTATCAGATCTACTCATATCAAACCTTCTTTCTTCTAACTGTGCCCTAGTTTTCAAACTAGGACAAAATTTATCAAACATACCTAGATCCATACTCTTGAAACAAAAATTTTCACTTATCTTACCTTTAATAGAGAAAAAAGCTTAAATATATTACCTCTTTTCTTCAAATTAGACTCCTCTTCTTAGCACAAAGCTTCACAAGTCAAGTAGAGTACTGCACACTAAATCAACAGATTTACAAACAGAGCTTTCTTTCTTTTCCTCAGTTCCCAACAATCACAGTTTTAGGTCCCAGCAACGGAGCCATTTGTTGGCACAGGGGAAGACCTAGGGTTCAATGCTTCAACAACACACCAACAAAACCCTAACTATCGACCCTTTCGGCAACACCTACGAAGCAGATGAAGTCTCACCTGAGGTAGAGGCAGGGGTGGTTGCAGGACTCAGATGTATGCAACCTAGATGGGACATAGATATGTGATTACTACACCTTAATAGAGAACTTAGTAGTTGTCATTCATTAGTATTTATCCTTTGTTTACAACACAGATAAACCCTAATTATAGCACACCACAGTATTCAACAAGATCCAAAACATTCAAGCACCAAGCACATCAGAATAGATCAGATCTGGTACTTATTTACATCACCAAGTACTAAGCTATCATATCAGATGCATCAAACATACATTACTACACTAAGCATAAATCATATGAACAATAAAACAACCAGAATGCACAAAGAAACCACAACATAGGATATACGTGGTTCACCCCTAGCCTAGGGATACGTCCACCAACTCTTCTTCTTTTTTATTGTCTTCTGTCAATCATCTACATGCATAGAGCCAAAAGATCCTACTCCGCATAGGACAGGAGATCTGTGCACACTTTTCCAGATCCTCCTTCTTGGAGCTAAGTTCCAGCACAAAGCCTTTACACAGTTTAGCCTTCCAAGCCTCACACAGTATGCACAAATAATTTACAACTATCACTTGCACTTAGCATGGTACACACCCATTCACCCCCAACTTACATCGCCTAGATATCTATTTATACATTACAAAAGAGGCCTAAAAATGGGAAAAACCCATGGGCCGACATCCCCATACCTGTTACGTAAGCCCAAAACCCAAAAATCCCTAAAAAAGGGGTTGAGATATCGCGATCTCCGCTTCGACTTGCACTCCTCCTTCGAAAGCCTATCGAAGTCCCAAAATAGGTCAAAAGTGACCAAGGATCTCCAAAACTTGGTCAAGGGCCAACAATACACATGTCACTCTTCTATCATGATGTGTGGAACTCTCCTATCATGACATGTGGAACTCTCCTATCATGACACGTGGCACTCATTTCAAGCATATTTGGGTCTGTCATCTGTATTATTTCAAGTGACATGTGTCACCCTTCTTTTTGTGACATGTTAGTGATATGACGCCAGGACACCACGTCACTCCGATAGATTTTCCTCCGGGATATTTTGATCCAAAGTAAATGCAGAGCCCCGAAGTGTCGAAGCCTCGAAGTTCGAACCCCAAAACAACTGAAGTGGGTCTCGCACTGCCACGTTGCTCTGCAACATTATCACTCCAG
The DNA here is from genome assembly GCA_009831015.1 of Picea engelmannii. Classification (NCBI taxonomy): domain Eukaryota; kingdom Viridiplantae; phylum Streptophyta; class Pinopsida; order Pinales; family Pinaceae; genus Picea; species Picea engelmannii. The sequence goes on from ML799627.1 coordinate 279,126, forward strand.
GAGATTCTCAAACTCAACATTCACAGCTCTTGAATTGTCGAAGTGTCGAAACACCAATTTTTTAAGGATAAATCCTAGGTTAATTAGCAATACGTGGTGGTTAATGACTCTAGGAGTCTAGGCCTCTGGGAGATATGAATATTCTGCACTCCAAATCCCCCGAATGTCAAATTTATGAAGTGGCTCACCCCCATTAATTGCACATTTTGAAATGTTTAAAAAGGGGTGTCAAACCAGAATTGGGGAAACTACATGTCCAGACTGAAAAAAGAATATTAGAGACTCTAGAAAATGCCAGATGACTTGTTTCTTTCCTCCAGGGGATAAGTAGGGGAAAAACACTACCAAGATACTCAGTTATCTCTAGTGGCCCCCAACAAAGCACATGCATGCTAGTGCTCAATACAGAACTCAATTTTGTTACTCCTAGTCATTTTATGTCAAATTGTGATTCACTCCAGCATGCGCATCAGTCTAGCTTCAGTGCTAGTAGCGATTTTTAATTGTTCAATTGCAAAACTCTTTTAATTTTAGGTGTAATAAGTGGTATTTTTTGTGTGAGAAGAACCACTCCTTTTTTGTTAAGTCAAGTTCAGAGTATTTATTAACATACTCCAACAGTGTGTTTTAGTTAAGTTAATAAGTTGCTTTACAACCGATGTGTAGAGCTAAGCCTCAGTTTCACACTGGTCGAGGGCCTCCACATCTATGATAAATAGGCCTTCTTTGTATGTTAGAAGGGTTTGGTTTTTGGGAGAAAAAGATCAATACAACAACTGGTTGGACCCATTATGTGCATGGATTAAAGCTCTCTACCTAGTGAAGATACTATTGATAACAATCTGTTTTGTCCAAATTCGTATGTATTTCTTATCTTGAATACAATTTTGATTTGTGCGAAGTACATTTATTTTCCTTCATCTATTGTATAACTTGTCTTTATTAATATGCAACCTGTGATAATAGTTATGCTTTGATGAAGATGTGTTTTTCTTGCAACTTGTGGGAATAACTGTGTTTTTGGTACATGTTTAATGCTTGAAATGATATTTTAAGACTTAAACTTTTGGCAGCAGATTTTTTATTGAATGGTTTGTTGTTTTCCTTTGTTTCTTATCTTTATTGTCTCACTGGTCTATCCTTAGTGTGCCACCAGCCAAGGAGGACCATCGTCCATGTCTTTTGACAAACCCAACCACGATCATGTCTTGGTAAAAAAACCCTCTAATTGACCCATAAATAAATAAAAACAACCATTCATAACGTGAGGTGGCCTAGCTCTGCCCTTTAGCAGTCAGGTGTAGACTTTAGGACCAACAGTTTCCATGGATTGTTGACTATGTAAACCTTTAACCCCATGTATGCAAATAAAACAACAAGTGGGAGAATGTTGGGTATCTGTTATATTATTTTCATGAATAGATCTAGTGTCTGCATTGCATCTAGCACAGGGGGTTGTAGGGTGGGTGCTAGTGCCATCTAGTTGGGGGGTCATAGGGGGGTTCAAGAGCAGCGCCCTCAAAAGAAAAAAATGGCATTTTTTGTGTTTGTTTTTAGTGTTTTTTTAGCACATGGTTTTCCCCGATAGTTTTTGTAACGTCCCCTCCGTTATGACATCGATTAAGTGAGTACAGTAGTGGTAATTTTTTTTTTAAAACATAGACTGAACAAGGACTGAGCGACAATAACATACATCAATGTACATGCATTCTATTCTCATCCACATCATTACATAGTAAGAATTAGACACATCATCACTTCTACTAAACTCAATCATATCACATAAATATATCAAGGATACCTACCCTCCAACCTACTTTGCAAGGTTAGGACCTCTAATACACATAATCAACGCTCAAGTCTAGTATTCATCCAATTGATTTTGACCATTTAAGGTCTCAGGAATGGAGACTGTTCTGAGGAACATGGAGATATCTATTCCCAAAACTAACTCTAAATAGAATCAATTTTTAATCACAGTAAGTACTATATCCATATCATAATTTAATCATTTAATTCCTCAACAATACACATTTTTTTTCTTCCTCTAAGGGTTTCAACATAAATAATTATTCATCATGTAGATAAGATGCTTTCTCTTTATGAAAATTATCCTATATATTTGTACTCATCATTCAACACAAACTCTACACTCTTGTTACGCCGAAAGGCGTACACCTATTGACAATGGACAGATTTAATGGGGGTTTAGTGTTTAATAAGTTTTCTATGGACAAGATTAAATATGGCTGGAATATTCTTAGTAGTCACACAAAATAAATGGCTGTGATTTCAATCATTAACTTCCTAGCTATTATAAAGACATCCGTTTATGTGTTTACTTTTTTACATTTACCTAATCATATTTAAAAATTACTTTGATAGCTAACTGATTGCCACGTAAGTGATTAACAAAAATTAAAATATTAACACCAAATAAATGAAGCTCAGCCGTTTATTTGTTAATCAATAATAAAATTTAATATATTCTTTTAAGGATTCTTTTCATCTTATCAGCCTTTCGGCATTGATCAGCCATAATTATGTAGTTGTGCTAGTATACATACATCGAACATTATTTAATCTTAACCAATGCATCATCTTATATAAGAATGCTAATCAATAAGATCTTATTAAAAAATATATTCTATTCCCTAAAAATGCCACAATAACTATATTCAAAAATTGACAAATTTTATTTTCTTAAGTGTAACATCTTCCATCAACGTAAAGAAACTAATCAATGTGATAAAAAAACAATCATATAAACATTTCACCTATATGATATTTATTAATAACAAACAACGAAGTCAGTAAAATTTTAAAAGACACAATGTCTATAAGAGTGTATAATAGACCCAAAAAAAAAATGCCTTAGTAACATATTCTTAGTATTTGTTAGCTAAATCTTAACCATAACTTCTAATATTATAATTAGCTTATGATAATGGTGTACTATATACCAATTTCTCAATTAAATTCAATAAAATGTATCAAGTTTACTAGTAATTATCTAATTTATGAGTAGTCGTTATAGTCCCAACTATTATTGATACCACCAGTCAACAACCGTATAAATCACAAAAATATATATATAAATTGAAATTAAAACTTTAGATACTTATCCCTTATTACAAACTACTATTCCAGAATTAGATTTGTCATCTCCAACAGATATTACCACAGTGATTTGGTTAACGTAACCTTACAATGACTCAAGAATATTCTCACCAATATGACACAGATTTTTCAATTCAAGTCAAGAAATATTATGTGAAATTACCGACGAGACAACCTAAGACTTTTC
>ML799628.1:0-19353 GCA_009831015.1 Picea engelmannii
TACTACAACACTAAGTGCTTTTGGAATTGAGCATATATAGTGCGCAGCTATCTTTGAAACAAAAGACTTCCCTGGGTTGATAATTTATGTTTCACTTGGTTGTTTGAAATTAATTAAGCAATTATAGTGACCAACAACCTCCAACTTATCCTTGAATGGTGTCACTACTACTGAATCCGCTTGAATCCAAACAAGTGTATATTTTGCATCACATCAGGCCATCTATTAGGTTTCACTATTTCGCCAACAGGGATCATGGTCGATCCTCTCAAGGTTGAGTCAATAGTTCAATTGCCTCCCCCGTGCACCATACCTCACCTTCAGAGTCTGTAGGGAAAAGTGAATTTTCTATGGTGTTTCATCGCAAACTATGCCAAGATCACAAAGGGTTTTATGCATTTATTGAAGAAGGATGTTCCTTTTCATTGGGATGAAGCCGCTCAACACTCTTTCGCAGCATTGAAAAGTGCCCTCATATCAACCCCTCTTCTTCAGCCACCCAATTATAATAAATATTTCCTATTATACTTGGCCGCTGCAGAGTCGACCATCGGTATGGTCTTAGTTCAAGAGGATGATTTACTCTCAAAATATGTGATTTATTACATGAGCCGAGGTCTAGTTGGACCGGAACTCAATTATTCCCATATCGAAAAACTTGTGTTGGCAACAGTTCATGCTATCCAATGGTTTTGTCATCATATTTTGTTTCACAAGACCACCATCATTGTTGTCGTGAATCCATTTCAATACGTATTGACACAACGAGCCATCGGCTGAAAAATCAATAGATGGATAGTTATCCTCCAAGAATTCAACTTGGAATTCATTTCGGTGAAATCCAAAAAGTCGATGGTCTTTGTGGAAATCATATCAGAACTTCCGGTCGAATCAGGTGATGTTATACTTGATGAATCTCCTATCAAAGGAGACATGTTTTTTATCATGTCTTCTAACCCTTGGTATGGATATGTGCTTGTCTATATCCATACTTTGAAGTGTCCCGCCTCTGCTTCTCATGATGAGTGTCGTCGTATACGCCATCAGGATAAGAATTATCTCATACTCGAGGACACATTGTATCGTTGAGGTGTAGACTACATCCTATGCCAATGTCTCACTCATGAAGAAGAAAAAATCGTGCTTAATGATTGCCACACTGGAGCATGTGGTGGTCATTTGTTTGGGTTGGAAACAACCCAAAAGATTCTATGAGTTGGTTAGCCTACCACTATTTCTTTAATCTCTGCTAAGCAATGCAATAAGGTCATTTCACAGATCAAGAAATTTATCTTCTTTATGATCCATGCTCATAGTAAGTAGTAGGTTTCCTCCACATCCATGGCCTCTACACATAGCCTCTCTTTGCAATAGAAGCAAGTGGATGGAATCATGGAAGAGTACAAAGAAATCTTCTCCTCACCCACCAGGGTACCGATGCACTGCCAAGTCAAGCATCCAATTGATCTAACCTCTAGTGCACCTATGCCTAATGGACCACTCTATCATCGCTCGTTGATGGAAAATTATGAAATCAAGAGTTAGATCCAAGAGCTAATTCAAAAGGGGCACATAAAACCTAGCTCCCCCCTTGAGGAAGCCCAATTGTATTGGTGCGGAAGAAAGACAGGACCTAGCAACTCTTCATTGATTACAAATAATTAACAAAAATCACCATCAGGAACTAGTACCCAATTCCCCAAATCGATGATCTTCTTGACTACCACCAATTTCCTATCAAACTGACTGATGTATGGAATACAAATTTCAAATCTAAAGAAGGTCTCTTCAAATGGTTGGTCATGACCTTTGGCTTAACAAATACACCAACCACTTTCATGAGGTTGATGAATGATGTATTGAGACCCTTCACCAACTCTTTTGTGGTGGTATATCTGGATGACATCCTCATATTCAAAAGAACTTGGGAGGAGCACATGCAACACATTCAATAGGTTTTGAGCACTCTATGACAACACAAGCTATATGCCAACTTGGAAAAATGATCCTTTGGCATGAACATGGTCCAATAATTGGGCTACGTTGTTGATGAGCACAGGGTACATGTGGATCCAACTAAGATCCAAGTCATCAGTGATTGGTCAACCCCGACCACACTAAACGATCTTCGAAGCTTCTTGGGACTTGCCAAATTCTATCGACGGTTTGTGTTGGGATTCTCCCATATTGCATGGGGCGTCATCCAAGTGACCAAGGGTGGTGGTAGGGAAAATTTCTCATAGGGGAAGGCACAACAATGAGAATTTGATAATTTAAAGCATCTCTTGTGCTCAACTCCAGTACTCTCCTTACCTGATCTGCAACAACCATTCAATATTGAGATTGATGCATTCGACTATGTCGTAGGCATAGTTCTCACTCAACACGATCATCCAATAGAATACCATAGTGAGACACTCTCATATACAATCCATAAATACCCCACCTATGACATGTAAATGTATTCCATTGTGCAAGCCTATAGTTGGATGGCGGGACATTTTGGCATGGAGAAAACTATGGTCATTCTATAGAAACATTTTTATTTTCCAAAAATTCAATAGGACACCAACAAGTATATCAAATCTTGCACTACCTATTCCATTTCCAAGCCAACTATCAAGAAGAAAGGATTATACACCCCTCTTCCTACTCCCTAGAGGCCTCGAGAATCCATCTTGATGGATTTCATGTCTGGTATTCCATCCACCAAGAAAGGAAATGATTGCATTTTTGTGATGGTTGATCTATTTTCAAACATGGCCATTCTCACAACTTGCAAGAAGAGCATCACAATGGTAGATACTGCCAAGCTCTTCTTCGAACGAGTGTGGGTCCATTTTGGGATACCACAAACCATCATCTCTGATCGATACAACAGGTTCCTCATCACATTTTAGTTGAGTCTCTGGTCACTATTGGACACCAAGCTCACTAAATCCACTTCCTTCCACCCTCAAAACGATGGCCAAATAAATTTTGTCAATCGGATGATTGTGCACATCCTGCACATGTATACCTCTAAGAATTCATGTACATGGCATGAGATCCTTCCCTATGTTCAATGCAACTACAACATGGCTCTCCATAGCTCCACCGACCATAGACCCTTTTAGGTGGGGCTGGGATTCCAACCCTTGGGTCCCATTAATGTTGCAATACCTCTTAAAACCACATAGACATATTCTTCCCATGTTCAGTCTAAGGTCGACAAAACCACTAGATTCATTGAGCGGATTCAACATATCTTCCAATAGGTCCATGAAATTATTCAGAAAGACAATGCTGAGTACAAGCAGCGCCATGATCAAAACCAGGTACCGCACAAGCCTCAGGTGGGAGATAAGGTCTAGTTACATTTTCATAAAGAATTCCTTACAGGGCCCCATCATAATCTCCATCCACTTCGCTATGGGCCTTACACTATCACCAAGGTTGTGGGTGACAACACTTTTGAGATCAACACTCCTCCCTTCCTTCGCCTGCACCCAATGTTCAATGTGGACCTCCTTCGGCCATATTTTCCACCATTATTGAACACCTTGGTAATTGCAGAACAATTGACACCAACATAACTCAACCCTGACTGCATGGAATAGGCATCCACTGATCATATAGTGAACACACAGGTCAAGGGCACTCGCTAGCAGAGGATCCATATTTATCGAGTTGTCAAGGCAGGGTAGCTCCTGCACCAAGGAAAGTGGATCATCCGGAGCCAAATTCAACATAAATTTCCTCACTTGATGGGGGAAATCAATGCAATGGAGACCATTGCTTCCTAAGTGGAGAGGACTGATCTAGGTGGGTATTGGTGGCCACCCATCTATTCCAACTAGCTCCTCTTGACAATTTTTAGTTCAACACGTTCTTCTATAATTCTTTGTAATTGTGGGTTATACACTTTTGGGGTTGTCTGAAGCCCTACACAACTTCCAGGTGGATATTGGTGGCCAACCACCTAATCCAAATGGTTTATTTTGAAAGTTTTCATGTCAGTACATCTTTTTGTACTTCTAGAGTCGTTTTGGGACCTAAACAATTTGTTTTTGTCTTGTCACAGTCAAACTACAGACATATTCAGAGTTTGATGACATAATGTGTAGTTCTTGAAAAGAACTTACCAACGGGCTATCAAGTGCCTAAAACAAATTTCGTATGCAAAATTTATGACCCCAGGAAGTTGAGGTACCAACTTACCCATCGAGTCCCACATAACTTTTGGCGTTTCACCTCCTAGGGTTAGGTTTTTGGATGTCTATGGTTTTGGCATTCATGAGTAATGTTAAAAATTCCTCTGGAGCCTCATTGTAATCATTCTTCTCAGACAAATGTGCATAGAAGCCACATCTCTTCTCAGAGATAGCTACCACCATTCAAGCAAGTTGTTTTCAGTTCTATAGTTTTACAATTTCAACCTATTTCATTTATTCAATAGAAGTTATTTTTCACTAGATATATGTTGTTGTTCTTTGTATCTTTGTCTTATTGTATTCAGTCTGTTATTCATTTCATTCTATTCATAAATCCGGATCAAACCTATAGACCATTCAATCCTATCCTCATACATATGATACTTTTCAATATGATTTCATAGAACGATGTAAGGAAATTGTTTCAATAGACGTTGTCAAATCTATATTGAATGAATAATCAATTCACCAAGTTGTTGTATATTTGAATGATAATTTAACATTGGGAAAAATAATGACTATATCCTTCATGAAAAATCATGATTTGGCAATAAATGATGGGGGTTACATGATCTCTAATCGACACTCTGTCACAACGGTAGGGGAATCTTTACAATAATTATTAAACCCATTAGACCCAGAGTGGGAACGATATAATGTCTCCCCTTTAGAGAATCATGAGTCTAATTTGGTCTGTAACAAATCTCTCATTGATGAAATCCCATCATTTTCAAAATCTACATATCTCTTTTCTCTTTATACAAATATTTTTGATAAGGATCTCTCACATGAAAATTCACCAACCTATCATTTAGTAGAATATTCACACCTTTCTCTCAATGAAACATTGAACGATAAACAAGAAAGACAATATTTCCAAGCTTTAATATATCAAAGAATAATTCTTAATGTTAGTCCATTCGAGATGCACAATGTTGAAAGTCCTTTGCAATTTGAATTTCTGGAACATGTTGAATCTCAATTTGATCACAATAACCTTGTTTTTGATGATTATTTTTTTTTTCTGGAATTGAATGTGATCATGAATGTATCATCCAATGATCCTACACAATATGAAATTCCTAACCTTGATTCAAATATGTTAACAAAAAATAAAACAAGGTATGCAAAACATGAAAGGTTTTTAGATCCCCATGAATAAATGACTTCAAATGAGCAATCCATCACCATGCAAGAGACATGAAATAGTGAGTTGATCCAAGAAACAATGTCACCTAAATCTGATCCGGAATCACATGTTAATCTTCAAGGGAAAAAACATGACTCATCCTTGGTTTATGTCTCAATACTCCAACAATCCTCACATGATTTTGATGATTTTATAGGAGAAGTCTTGGAGTAATATTTCTCTCAACATTTCCCTCAAACTAGTAGATGTCATTTCTCCTCTCAACATGCAAGTTATGTAAAATGTGGGCCCAGGGATACTTTCCTGGATAATGAGAACTTTGGTTTCAGCCAATGGTTATGTCATGTTCTCATTATTTTGCTTTGACCTATGGAATGAATGACAACACCCATACTGAGACTTTCCCACAAGGTACACGACATACAAATTTCATTTATGGGTCTCATCAGGTATGCAACTCATTTTCAAATTCCTTCCTACACTTCTATGGTAGTCATTGTAAATTTTTTTATGGAATTGAAGCTTGGTTGGAGGAATCCTACATGTCTACATGTTCCATGGACAATAATGCTGCCAAAATTCACATGTTATGTTGGAATATTGTTTAATATTGAGAGGGGAAGGGGGGCGGGGGGGTGTGAATCAATATTATCCTTTTTCAACAATTTAAAACCACTTAAATATTAATTTTATCAAATCAAAACAAAATATCAATAAAACAATACAGTATTCATAATTTAACGTGAAAAACCCAACTTGGAAATAATCACAACTTTTATTTTTATTTTTAATAAGTATTCCATTTTATTCATGAGCTCCGACTCAAAAAGAAACACCAATTCTCTATTTTACTAGCACCAACTAGAAGGAGGCGGTGACCCCCTAGATTTTACTAGCACCTAATGGAAGGAACACTAGTACATTTGGGTCAAATTATGACAGTGCGTTCGATGCAATTGCCACTTTATATTGTCAAGAGAACAAAAAACAACGAACCCCCTCAAACTTCATTTCACATGATGTCACTTTTCCGACGACATAGATTTCATCTTTATTACGACGTTTCATGCGGACACGGGTCATCTCGGATTCGACTGTCCAAACCCCATATATCTGTCGTAAGACCAATGTCTTGGAGGTGGCAAGAGTGACATCTTGGATGTGGCAAGACCGATGTCCTGGACATGGCAAGAGAGGCGTCTTGGATGTGGCAAGAGCGACGTCTTGGAGGTGGAAAGAGAGACGTCCTTGATGTGGCAAGAGACACGTCTTAGACATGGAAAGACTGACGTCTCGAAGGTGGAAAGAGAGATGTCTTGGAGGTGTCAAGAGTGATGTCTTGGAGGTGGCAAGAGAGATGTCTTGGAGGTGGCAAGAGCGATGTCTTGGAGGTGGCAAGAGCGACGTCTTGGAGGTGGCAAGAGAAACATTAAGAGGTATCATCTCTGACATGGTTGCTATGGGAGAGAAACTCTTGGAGGTGGCAAGAGCGACGTCTTGGAGGTGGAAAGAGCGATGTTAAGAGGTATCATCTCCGACATGGTTTCTATGGGAGCAACACTCCAAGACGTTGCAATACAGACTGTGTTGTAGGTATTTTAAAAAAATACAATATCAATACTAGGCTCCACCAACTGATATTGATATTGTATTTGGTTAGGCTCTTTGGAGTCCTTTTTAGATGACCTCATTCATCCTTCTAGTTGGTTGGAATGGTCAGGGGAATTCACATTGAGAACCTTATACTTTGGGGAATACATGAATGTTGGGCTTAGTGCAAGGCTGGATGAGCGTGTAACATGGGTTCATTATAGGGTGATTAAAACCACAGAAGAAACAAAAGAGTTTAGTGTGCTTATATTTACCTTTGGTTCTATAGTGGGATCCCTTATAGAGGAGACCTACTAGTTTATTATTTTTGTCATTACAATAAGGATGGCATGTCTTAAATCCTTACTAGAGTTTGAAATACTGAAATGAGAGGAAGCCAAAAAATTGTCTAGTTCCTCTCATCTCATGCTAAAATGTAACCTATATTGTTATATTTATATTCTTTCATTTGTTGTAATATATTTTTCGGAAGGCGGGGGGGCATGGGATTTTTTTCTCAAAATAATAATATCTACACTTTTTCTCTATATGAAAAAGAGATGTTTATAGTTTTTCTACGTTTGAAGTTTTGAACTCATTATAGATTATATAATATAATAATATTCTTGTTTCCTTGTTTCCTCAAATTTTGAAGGTGGTGTTTCTGAAGCTTATACCTTGTTTCCCCATTTAGGTATCTTAGCTCAATCTATACTTACTATTAGTTCTAAAATCTATTTACTTTGTTGCTTGTGCATGTTATATTATACTTGTAGGAATCACGTGGGAGGTATCAATGATGGATTCTCTTTGCAATGACCTATGATCAATGAGTAGTAAAATTGAGGTCAATAGGTTTTGTAATAAAATGTGAAAAAAAGTTATCCTTAATTGCAAAGATTCATTTCAAATGTTTTAGGAACGCTGGAGGTAATTATATTGGGATTTGTAATTTTGACCTGAATGGTTAAGAAATATCTCAAGATGATTACTCATAAGAATATTGAAGTATTTTAGTTCTTGTTGTGTGTGCTAATTTATTAGGAACTTCAAAGTTCTCCTTTTGATCTAGAAATATACACTTATCCTTGGGCCTTTTCTCTTTAACAAAGAAAATAGGAAAAATAGTCTCATTCTTATTGTTCAACATCCCTTTCATGATGCCACTATTTTTAAACATTTAATTGTCAACTAGATTTCTTAGCAGACCTAATGGTGACCTATTATAGCAGAGGAGGGTATGTTATGGGCAGCAGAGGAGGCATACTCAGGTTGTTATACCGATGCCAATCCTATACTAAAACTAGATAGATAAATCTTAGTATCACCTAGCAAAGAAGACTCTAAATGCTACATTCTTGTGAGAAAGTTATAGTAAAAATTACGCATATTGCTTTTCTTGGTAACATCATTTGATTCTTGACGAAGCTCACCAAATATTTCATCTGCAAGCCACTTTGCCTTCTTTGCAAACTTATTTTTATAAGTATTTGTAAAAAAAATTCCATTGTCTACATACAAGCAATCTTCCTTGCTTATTTCCTTAGCAAGTTGTCATTCATAAACAATTTCTTATTATTGTTGACAAATCTTGGTCTTCTCTACCAATTTTCCAATATATTTGGGCTCCCTCTTTGTTCATTCTTCTTGCAAAGGGTTAGTTGTCTTTCTCTTCATTTCCACAACAAATAGCTTGGAGATAGGATGGATTTCTAAAGAAAAGAAAATAAAATTGCTATGGAAATTGAAAGAAGGTACAGAGCTAAAATAGTGTTGATCGCTTCGATAAAAAAAAAGTACCCTTTCTCTTCTCCAGAAGCTCGTGTGAAAGGCTTAATACAATACATCACAGGAAAACATGCTACAAGAGGACCCATTGGTAGGAAAAACAACATATTTATGGATCTCTAGCTAAGAAACCCACTGAAAACTTCCATATATACTATAGCAATAAGTCGAACAAAGCCCTTCAAGATGCCAATAATTGTGCCTCTATTTTGTGGGAAAATTTACATATTGGTGACAAGGACAGCTGTATTGAACCGTGTTTCACTATTTTCACCATGGCATAGTGCAAGACACATCACCCAACATGGAAGAGAACTTATTATATCATTCAAGACGAGCCAGATGAGGCCATAACTGAAGGAACTAGCAAGAGAGCTAGTAACAATAATGCCCCATAGCAGTATCTTGTTGCATATGAATCTTGCCAGAAGATCCAAGTTCTATCCAATGTCATTGGATAGTCCTAGGTTGTTCAACAACATATCCAAAGTAAATTATTTTATTTGGCTATTAGTCCATGGGCACATTCTTACAGTTGAAAATCTGAAAAAGAGGAGCATCGTCGGGCCCTCACGATGTGCCCTTTGCTCTCAAGACGAAGAAAAAATCCCCCACATGTTCTCCCAATGTCCCTACACCACAACTACATGGAATCTGGTGCTAGGCAATCTATTTATCCTCACAACCCAGACACTCTCTTATAAGGAATTTTTTCAAAATTAGGGGAAGAATTATCATGGAAACCTAAGGAACAAACCAGGTCTAAATAAACTCTAGATAGAAATGCCCAAATATATCTGTTGGGAAACATGGTTGGCCCAGAATACAAAAATATTTCAAGAGGAAACCATTCATCCTAGATAGTGCATGGTCAAAGCGATTTCCTTATGCATTGAATATATGCAGCATCAAGTGCTATAGCAAGATCAAGGCCTCAAACATTACGAAAAAAGGTAAATTTATTCTTGAAGACTCCCCCCCCTCTCCTCGGCTTGTAAACCATCTTCAAATCCTTAGTGGGATATAAGGAAAATAGTGGAAGAATTTAAATTATGGATGAAAGTGCACATGAAGCATCTTCTCTTTTTCGATGGAGCCTCCTGTGGTAATCTTGGACTAGCTAGTGCAGGTGGGATCTCATTGACCCAACTGAAAACAAGTTGGCTACCTTTGCTTGGGGTCTTGGAACTGAAACAAATAATATATCTCAACCATATCCTCTATATGTGGGGATAAGAATAGTCAAAGAGCATAACATTTCTCATATTTCAATCTTTGGTGATTCTATGTTGATAGTTAAAGCAATTCTCAAAAAACAAACAGTGGAGAAAAACCTTTTAAATGGCTTCCTTCAATGAATCAAGACTATTGTTGAAAGCTTTGGAGAAATTAATCTCTTCCATATCAAGAGAAATCTCACCCCCCTTGCCGATATTTGGGCTAAGATGGATCGAGAATAAGCAAACGTGAATTTGAAACAAATGGAGTAAGGGGGGCACTCCCCATCCCTTAACTCGTTACTGCTCAAGTCTCTACCCCAATAGATAGCTAATGTATTTTAAGATATTTTGGTGCCTAGGGAAGTTTTGTAAGGATGTATACAATATATATGATCATAGACAAGGTCCAGAGAGGGTGAGAAAATTTCAAATTTATGTCAAAATAGTCCAAATGCTTCGGCTATATGCCTTGATTGTAGACTGGTTTGATGATGTTAGCTTTGGCGCATCCTATTAATACAATTATTCTACAGTTTTTGTTAAAAAAAAAAAAAATTACATGGAACAATAAACAAGTCAGAATACAGATCAAAACAGTTTAGGTAATTGCAACTAAATAAATATTAGCTTAAAATACAATAAGAAAATTTTTTAATAGACAGGTTACAATAAATTCCTACACCTGGATTTTGGATGAAAGTAGAAATGAGGGGAAGTTTTTTTCCTCGCGGTGGAAGGTAGGGACTAAGAACGCATATTATATTAGATTGATATTCTAGAAATTATACAAGACTCATACTTGATAAAAGATCATCCCTGCACAATTTATTAGCAATGGCTAAAAAAATGTGATATCTTTGTTGATACCATGTACATGTAAGAATAGGGACAAAACTCTAACTAGACACATTGCAAATGAGACTATTTTCCCCCAAAAATCATAACCTTGCAACTGCCACAAGTGATCACAGAAGGCCCATAAGCTAAGTGCATGTTGGATACAAGCAAAAACATGTTTCAGAAAAATACTAGAAAGCTTGTGAGCTATTCTTAAAATATGAATGCCATGGAATACGACATTCTAAAGTCCTACTCTACTATTGTACAAATTCGTATAATACAATATATGATGGGGCATGTCAGTATCCCAGCCAGTCGTGAATCAACTCATATGTTCAAATCCAACACAGTTGACCTGTATAAAGATTCATTTGTTGGTGTTAGAACAAGAAACTTTATTCATAGATCAATAAGATAATTTTGATTGTCACAACATATATCAATATCTGAAAACAAAAAAAGTAAACAAATATCAATTCAAGGAAAATGAAATTTCTCACCACAAAATTGTTCCAAATATATATTTGATCATCAATATAAATTTCATTAAAAAAGGCATTTACAAAGAACATTAGGTGTCAGCGTAGTGAAAAGACTATGAAATCAAAATGTTGAATATGAGCTATCAAAGTTGTATTCCAGACAATGGTTCTAGTTGTATAAGCATTCACTATAGAAAAAGAGATCAAATAGAGGCAGAGTCTCATGTAGATAATATGGGATTTCCTAATCAAAATAAATAAGTTTGAGAGCACTAGAGCTTCACGGTTTTCAACAACAACAACATCATTATCAAGAATATATTGATGATGTGGACCTCAATTCACAGTTTCCCAATTTTAGATTTTGAGTTAACGAGGAAAAGGGATAAAACATAGCATTGCACTTGTGTAAGGTACCTACATTCTCACTGTAGCTTGGAAGGTGCATACAAGGTTATGTCCAAAACATCCTATATTTCAGTGATCTATAGAGTTTGGTGTAGTTTAACAACAAAAACACAACAACAACAAGGATTAAAGTGACGACTTTTATTTTGGAATAGAAGAAATTTGTTAAGTTTGAAAGGGAAACAAAGAATGAAATAAAGATGGAAGAAGTAGCAAAACAATGCTAATAATTCCAATCTAAACAAAGATACAGAAAAATATATATGATATATAATTTAAAACTTAAAAATGCAAACTAGAGATTAGTATAGTAAATAAACATACCCAACCAAAATATTGAAATTCTCGGCCCCATTATTACATCAAACCAATATAAAGAAAACAAATTGTATAAGAAATTAAAGAATACCCACCTATGCCAAGTAGTTATTCACAGAAAAAAGAATAAATGTGTTCCCAATAGGAGTCTATTGTTTGTGCTAATCATTAATGAAGTCTAAGATTCTCATTAGCAATGGAGAATGGAAAAGAATGTCACCTATATTAGATGTAGAAGAACTTTGGAGGTTTCAGAGAGGATGCATGCCACATTACTACTTTATCAACCTACTCAAGGCTACAGAAATTGCAGACAAGTATCATCACAACAACAATAAAAATCATTGTTGTGAATCTATGATCGATTTTGATTGACTAGTAGCAGAAAATTATTCACATCCCAGAGTAGATGTGGTTTTAAATACACATAATATGCAAACCTTGAACAACAAAATAGTCAAGGTCACCCACATAAGCAACAACATCGTCATCATTGCTTCTTCTTATAGTATTTGGAATCTTCTTATGTCATTTTTACTGGGCTACTATTCCATTCATTTGACAATCTGTAAAATCAGATCAGCAAGTCAGGAACAAGAAACATGCATAGATGAATATGTTCAAGATTTTCCAATAACATCCAAATTGAAAGAAATGTTACATAAGAGCTATAGAAAAGACGGTACATGGGGAAAGCACTGAACGAATCCTTTCTCTGAGAAAGCCAAACTTGTGGATTGAAATTTTATAGATGGGTATTTCTTTAGTTCAAGGTGCTCGTTGAAGGACAACTTCTCGCAATGTTCGAAACCATGATTCCCTTCAAAATTCCTTTGAGACTAATAAAAGATACACACATGTGAGAGAGAATAAGATTATATATTGGTGCCCCTTGTTTTCATAAGATAAAGAATTATATGGTGCAAAATGACTACATTGCCAATGGAGCTATGAGACAACAGTAAAGAAGGTGGCATGTGAGGCCTTCCACCAAGGTTCAATTTTATCAGAAGCATAAATAAGTGGTTGGAGGTAGGTGTCAATTGGGTTTATTTTAGGTGGTTAAAGAGGGGATGTCATTATCCTTATCACCCAGGTTCAAACATGTTGCCTGATATTTCCTGGTCAGCTGAACTCGGACCTGAGGAAGCTTGCGGTGAATTTGATTCCATTCCCATGTCTTCATTTCTTCATAGTGGGATTCACACTCTATGTTTTGGTTTACAATAATTTTTGTTACAAGTACTTAAATTGGGTGCAAATATTTTTATGTAATTAGTCTTCCTCTTGCTGGGAAGAACAACACTCATAGGATGGTCTCTATGATGTTTTGGTGGTTGGCAACATCATTGTGTGGCCTCTACATTTGATTTTTCCAATCGGTTTCCCCTGCTCCCTCCCCCGTGGGCATTGAGGGGATAAGTGATATTCAACAATGCAACCAGAGTGATGTGCAGGAATTGATCAACTTCAAGCAAGTTGTTAGCAGTTCGAGTCCTATGAATTGGGAGGCCAATAGGAGTTGCTGCACTTGGGAGGGAGTGATGTATGAATCATTATCTCTTCCATAGCTTCGAGTCACAAAGCTCCAGTTTCCAGGAAAAAGGATCAGGGGAACTCTTTCTGACTCATTAGGTCTATTGGCTCACCTTAGGGAGATCAATATTTCATTCAATTTTCTTACTGGTGAAGTTCCAGGTAGGCTATTTCTTTTACAACATCTAGAAGTGTTGGATTTAAGTTTCAATAATCTCTCAGTCATTGCTCCAGTTGCACAAGGGCTTAATTCTATTCGTTCTTTCAATGTTTCAAGCAATAACTTTCGAGGAAATGGCCCCCAACTTGGCTCTGTTGTAAACCTCACAACCTTTAATGTTAGCAACAACTCCTTTACTAGCCCCATTCATGGATAACTCCTTTCACTCTTTGGTGTAGAGTGGTGCATTCATGTGGTTATGGAATATTTCCATTTAAGTTGTGTACAATAGAAAAAAATGCATGTGTTTCTCAGTGTTGCAATTTCCGCAAATTCAAAATGTTATTTGTGACTAAATCCTTCTTGTGCTTATTACTTTTACATTGTTACCCTTTGGTATTCACTAGCTTGTATTACTAAAATTTCACTTTGGTTTTAGATATCATGCCCTATGCAATTCTTTATCATTATGATTTACAATACTTCTTATGGGTATGGCATGTTAGATGACTACTGATCGGTATGGCTTGTTTGCATTCATTACTAAAACCTTGGATTCTGTGGTGTAGAGTGGTGCATTCATGTGTGGTTAATATGACTTATATCCATTTAAGTCCTATAATAAAAAACATTGCATATGTTTCTTATTGTTCTAATTCTTCCAATTCAAAGTGTTTTTCTGTGACTATGGCCTTATTGTTCTTATGAATTTTACATAAAAGTGCCCTCCTTGTTACCCTGTGTCCTTTTTTAGCTGATGTTGCCAAAATTTCATTTCATTTTTAGGTATCATGCCCTATGAAAATCTTTATCGTTATGATTTACCGCAAGGACTTGAAACAACCTATGGAGGGTTGCTAAATTCCAAAGTTGTGTAAGTTGCCACTTACCTAGATTTCATCTTCTTTGCTACAGAGCATGTAATTCAAAACCCATATCATAATTTCCAACCTCCAATACTTTTCATGGTAGTAGTAATGACATACATATCATTTTCTGTTGCATAGGGATGACTATGCAAAATTTGCAGAGTTCTACTTCAAAACTTTTGGTGATAGGGTGAAATACTGGATGTCATTCAATGAGCCATGGGTTGTTGCTGCTCTTGGTTATGAAAATGGAATTTTTTCTCCTGGAAGGTGCTCTACTCCATTTGGGAACTATACAGTGGGAAATTCTGTGACAAAACCTGTTATAGCAAGATTTGCCCCACCATTGCTATCTTTCACATAGGGCCTTTTTCCATTTCCCTATGTAGACTTGTCATCCCTGTTTGATGAATCCAGAGCCAAAAATACACATTTTTCCACATATACACGCCCTATCTACTATACAACATGCGTATATGTAGGCTTCTCCACTACAACCCACATACATCGAGATTTGTGCCATAAAATATAAAATGGAGTCGGGTTTCCATGTCACAACAAGAGATCTCCGATCCTTGGCGTTCCACATATTGGAAACGTGATGACTTGGCCCTTCAGTTTCATTTTGAAGACTATAAAAGAAAAATTCTGAGCTATGGAAAAGAAGAGAAAGGATTCAACTTTGAGAGAAAAGTTACTTTGGAGAAATTACTTCATATTGAGTCTGCATCCCTTTGTCCCTCAAGTCTGAAAAAAGTGTTCAACCCCCAAGCTCTTTCCCTACTGTTGAGAGAACCTCATTGTCTCTCTCCTATGAGCTTGCCTTTGGTGGAGGATTGAAGTGGTGGAGGCCCAGTTGGAAGGAACTTGGTTCCTTGGTTTCGAACCGTGCCGACACGGAAGTTTGTAATGTTGTCACTTCTGCTGATCTATTATTAATAGAAATATTCCTTTCCTATCCTATTGGTATCGTGTAAATATATTATTATTATCCATAGGCATGTTTGTAATGTTTATTAATGGATTATGTTATCTAATGTGATAACCCCTTTATACTATCACCATATACTTTCTATGGTTGTTTGTTGAGAACTTGTTGTAGGTATAAAGATTTGGGTAGAAGTGTTCAATGGTGGAACATCATCAAACGTTGGATCGAGGTACGCCTCTTTATTATCTTGCACATTAGTTTATGTAGAATACAATGGAATTGAGTTGATTTCTGCAATCATACCTGTCTTTTGTGGTTTACCCTTGTCCATAGAGAGTTTTTCCCTCATAACAGAATTGGCGACTCCACTGGAGAGAGATATTCCTTCTAAGGGTTGAAGTATTTTTATTCTTGCATTGCTCGTTTTCCTTTGTGTTTCTTTTCATATCACTGCTTGATAGATTCTGTTCACTTTGAGTCTGAATTTGCATCCTTTTTTCCCTTGATTGGCCTTGTTTTAAACCTTGTACGCTCCTTTTGCTTTGACAGTCACGTATACACACGTTCTGCCTCAATGCAAGCTGTGTATATACACATTGTTCTCTTGAACAGTCGTGTATACCACTTTCCCTTGCTTGTTTTCTTGGTTTAGTGACTGTTGGGTGGGATTTGATGCTTGGTGAGCCTTCTTAGGTTTCTGTAGTGCTTGTTGAGCTTCTTTGGGTTGACAGGAAACCTGTTGGGAGTTGAATTTATGGGCATAGTCTTTCTCATTGTTTTTAATTTTTTATTTGTCCTTGAACCCTAGGTTGTTTGCTTGGCTGCTTGGTATTCTTCTTGAGTTATTTTGTTTATACACAATAGAATTTATATATCAGGTTTCTTTTTAGTCCATGCATTTTCTCTTTAATATATTGAAAATACAAAAAAATAGGCATTTTGCATTGGTTAGCATTTTTTGTCTTTCAACCTTTATCATTAGCTTAGTTCATTTAACGAAAGATTGCATTTTACTTCTGGATTGCAGAGTTGAAATTGAAAATTGCACTGTTTTTATTATCATATCATTCATTGAAAAATTAAAGATAGACTTTGCATTATATTCATATTTATCTTCTTGTTGAGTCATAACATCACGAGTTTCAATTCCATACCCTTTTGAGTAATCACGACCAATAAAATTTATGCTTTAAACTAAAATTGATTAGTCATGATTTTATTTTAGGGTGCACAAACTAGTCTAGGATTTAGTGCCTTGGAATAGGATTTTGTGAGTAAACTTCTCCAAGGCACTTAAATCAACATATGTGTCTGAGACAGGGAGTTGAGAAGTCCATTGTATAATTGGTAAGATAAGGAGGCTTCACTCACACCGTAGTTAATCATGAGGTCGTGCAAAGTTATTTGAAGGGATAACCCCTAGATACTCACCTAGCGTCAGAGATATTTCTATGGATTTATTCGTATTTGGGGATCTTGCTAGTACCCATACCTTTGTGAGAGGCAGTGCTTTAAAGGTTGCGGGCTTTTCTACCCTTCCCATACAGTTATCCATACTTACGATTTCTCTCTTGTGCATTGATTATACAGTGGTTTATTAGTTTCTTGACTTAGGTATCTCATAGGTTACTTGCAGGGGTTATTCTTCTTATACCCTGAGTTATATAGGGGTTAGAAAACATAGCCTTTATGGAGGATTACCTCTCCGGGGGGATCTGACCAACTGGTTGTTAATCCCATGAGGGCCCCTATAATTGATTCTGTTACCTCCAAAATTTAGCGGGGAGTCTCAAGTCCCTCTTGGACGAGGCATACCTTCTTTAGCGAGGGAGGCCACTCAACCACTTAGCCCATTTGCGTGCATATTGGCCGTTTGAATTTTTGGTATGTTCTTTGACTACTAGTTGGCCTTAGGAGTCTATTTTGGGTTTCATCATCATGGAAAGTGGAGTTTCTTTTGGTCCCTCATTCACTTCTACCCACCCCATGATGCCTTCTCATTTAATAGGGATGAACCCTTTCACTTTTTACAATGGTATGCAGAACTACAACGCTCAGTCCGCACCTTGGGTCTCTAGTCATTTTTTTATTGATATGCCTTCGCCGGTGCAATCCTCCCCCTAGCCCACATATATGAATCCTAGCATTGGATCCCGGGGCACCATGGCTCTGATGCCTACTTCTTCATTTGATATGAGTCGTGTACCCATGGCAGGTTGGAACCTTCCCCTTTATGGATCCAATACTAGCTATGCTCTTTCAGGAGCCAGTACTCAGATGGGTGCTTATCCCACTTATTACAACCCACTCATGTATCTTTTGTCTTCCATGTTAGTTCCTTAGAACAATTTCTCCATGACAGGTCCTCAAGTACACCCAGGTCTTTCATATGGGGAGAATCAATTTTACAGTTTGAGATACCCTCTTTATGGGACCCCTTCACACGAGGGAAACATATATCCTCACTTGAATAATTCTTATCCTACCTTGTTCTCTTTGCAGACCTCAGTGACGAAACCCGTCCAAACCTGTTGGCAGCCAACTCAATTTTTTTATTATTACTCCTAAAAAACGCTGCCTACACCTCTTGTCTCGTTAATGGCAAATCATCGTCGCATTGTACTTCTAGACATTTGTTTCATTTTTGCGACAATTGCAATTTGATTTTGATTCGATTTTCACAACTGAAAGTGTGAAAATACCTTTTCATCATTTGGACTGTAGTCATCTTTTATTGATTTCTCCTAAGGACACTCAACCATTGGTTTATCGCATGACTGCAAAAGGTTTTTCAAACTTATGTCTTTTAAGCCCATTCTTACCTTCATTGCGCATTTGAATCTTTTGGTTACTAAGCTTGTGAGAATCAAGATTTATTGGTTTTATTTTGGTCTTATCAAGGTTATAATGGCTTTGATCTCATACACTTTTATTCTTATTGTTATAGTTTCTTGGCTCATTGATATCATGAGAGATTCTCGATTGCAATGCTTTAGAAACTTTGGAATGCAAACATTTCGTTGCGCAAACGAATGCATTGGTAAGATTATAAGGTCAATTTGAAGAATAATAATGGTTTGAAGGCACGTTGATTAAATCTTTTGAAACGATGCTTGGACATATTGTTTTATGAGTTGATATTTCATGGAACGATCAATAGTTAAACCTTGTTTTGGCATTGATTAAACTTAACCTTGGTGTAAAATGACTGATTGACACGATGTATTGTTGGATATGATGTCGGATGGAACTGTACACTTGGCAATGAATGGAGCGTATGGTGTTGGTTCTGTTTCAGGTAAATGGCACGTTAATGTGATGACACACCTATTTGTTGGTCGATACGCATGGTATAAATGTTTATGGTTATGATAACACTGTACTCAACAATTAATGCAATGCGTGGCAAGGGTAATCCCACCATCTTCGCACGCATGCAGTTATTTTTGGTCTCGTCGAGCATTCAAGCTGTCAAACCCTCTCGCTTTTACTCTGTGCATTGATTCATTCAGTTCGAACCCTACCATGTGCAGAAGCCATGGCTCCTGTTGTAAGGGCCGAGCCCAACGGGTGCCAAGCGTTGTTAACATTTGATAGTACATACAAAGACCTGGAAGAATATGGATGGCTTGACTTCATTAAGAAGTTTGATGGCGATAGCTTCACTGTGGCTCGACAGTTTTCTTTGTCATTTGACGGATGCCGAGCTAAAGTTGGAGATGTCTAGCTTGGAATCACTGAACAGTTTCTCAGCACAACAACTAGCCTGCCTGTCAAGGGACAAAAATGGTCGAAGAGCTACAAGGTTGATGATGTCCCGTGGACATTACTGTTTCAGTCTCGGACAGTGAGCTCATGTGACAGAGGT
>ML799628.1:29397-45782 GCA_009831015.1 Picea engelmannii
GCTACCTAAATCAAATGCAAATGATATAATCTTATTTTTGTTATCTATATCTTGTTTCTTCCAAATCGATAAAAGACATAACAATTATCAATTCTTTTTAGTGAATGATAGCTTTGTCTTCTTCATAATTTGAATTGTAATATATACGTTTGCTGCATAATAGGTTTCCCCTTTTGCAGGAATTTATAATCAGAAAATTGTTATGATTTCTTTTATGTCTTGTTTGTCCTGTAACATACTTCAAGAAGCAGCATAGCTGATCGTTTACGAGAAGCATACGGATTAAATGGTGTGAGTTTCCCTCCTCCAATCAACTTAGAAGTCATCATACGCAGGGCAGACTTGGAGCGTTTCCATGTCAATTAGTTAGATGTTTAATGCTTTGATTAATTAGTATAATATAAATGATAGTTTAGATAGATTTATATTACATTGTTTAATTTCAGTATAGATAGATTAGATTGTCTAATTTCAGTTAGTTTTCTTCCCCTTTCACAAATACAAAAATCAAAAAAGAGATTCTTGGCTGTTTCAAGACAACTATCACATGAGTTTTTTCAGGTTTTAATCAAATCTGTAGTTTGTCTATATTGTATATTTGTGAATAAGGAATTTCATAGCTGATAATTAGGTAGTTGATTTGAGTTATTATAATCATAGTTAGTATCTTTTATATATAAGTAGTTAGTAATTTATAGTTAGATTAGTGTAGTTAATTTGGTTTGTTTTATTAGTTTCTAGTTTCCTTTATTAGTTTAGTTATTTATCTTTGTTTTATTAGTTTCTAGTTTCCCTTTAGATTTCTTAGCTCAAATCATTTCTCTTTGGTTTCCATACGAGACGTTAGGGCGGCCAACGGATCCGTTAAACTCATCAGGGTAGTCCATTCCAAACGGATTGGGTTATTTAGACAACCCCGGACCGGTTCCACTCTCCCAGTTGACAGATGGACTGTTTCGCCCGTCAACAAAACCTCTTCGGACCATTTTGGCATTGGCCACCACTTTTCTGGCTAGGGACAGGGGGTACACCAGGATCCTTTCTGGCCTGCAATTTTTGATAATCAATCTTTCCCCAGACCTTGGAATCAAATGTTGCAATCTATCTCTAGCCCAGTCACCGTCAGTCATACTAGTGATCCATCACCAACCTCTACCATTCATGTTGGAGATGGGTCGATTTTTTATACAAATTATGTTGAGAGCTTTCTCCGAACCTCTGCCAATTATGTTGGGGCACCATCCCTTTTACCCCAAATCATAGTCATGTCATGTCTCCAACCTCTATTCATCATATAGGAGATGACTCTCTTTCTCCTGCTAGCCACATCGAGAAGCCTAGACGTCTTAGACGTAAGCCTAAATTCCTTTGCAGAACTTGTGAAGGAACTCACCTTACTCATTTGTGCTCGGATACTACCGAGATACCAGAAGCATGGGGCTCACCCAAGATCCCTTTAGATTCTGAGGAATCCATGGTTTATCCTCACACCGCTTCTCCTTTGATTGTCTCGGTGGTTCCATCGACACAATCCTCTCCTGACCTCACCCCCTTTGTCAAGGGTGAAAGACCTCTTGCCCCTGTTACTATGCATCCTCTTCAACCTATACTGGAAGAAGTATCCACACCAGTGCAATATTTGGTCAATCCTACTCTCCATGATGAGAGTGATGAACCTTTTACTTATGTCATCAACATTTCAAATCCTCCCCCTTCTAAACAAGAGAGATTTATTCTTCCCCCGAATGCTCTCTCTCTAAGTCCTGACGAGGTTCCCTTCGATTGGGAGAACCTAATGGGGCATCCCATACCCCCACCTATGTATTTTCCATTAAGAGACATTATTCAAACTATCACGAAGACTGTATCCTCCTCCTGTTAGCACTTTCTCCTCCTCGACTTGGACAACTTTGGGTTTTACCAAGATTTTTTCAGCTATCCGTGAGATACTGATTTTCTGTAGAACACCGAGATGGGAGCCTTGGCCTCCCCCTTTACATGTTGATTAAGACAACAAAACGAGTCTTAGTTAATCTCTTTTTTGACTCTTCTAAAAACCGAAAATATTGTCGAGTGATTTGTCCCTTTCACACTCGTTAAATTGGATTTGAAAGGTGATGAGTCTTAGTTAAGCTCTTTTCCGACTCGTTGTCAAAAATAGAAAAGATTTCCAAGTGAACTTGTCTTTTTCACACTCATATATTGGATTTGAAAAGATGTCTATTTGGCACAAGTTTACCCATTTTTCACACCAAGTAGACTACAAGACATAAAAAATAATATTTTTTGGTGTTAAGTTGTGATTGCATCTCATGCCCTTGCTTGGAGTATTGAGCCTTTAGCCAATTCTCGCTTTGCATTATAAACCATTTCCTAAGAAGTTTTTGCATCCTCAACCAAGCAGATCCTTGTTTATATCCTTCGCAGTTTGACACCCTATACCCTAGAGGGAACATTACCCTGGGTGTCCATTTCCTGCATGCATTTCCTTGCATTCAGCATAGGTACGTTCCACTACTGGAACTAGTTTTTCTTACTTGTGACACTCGTTTCCTCCTCTGTATCATAGAATTCATTTGTTATGAAAAAACAAAAAAAGATGGGCAGGAAGGGAGTACTATATTATAATTGGAAGTAGTCATGTCACCTTTGAATAGAACACAAAATTATTGAGTCCTCATGTCATCATAATTTTGGGTTTAGCATGGCCTTAGGAAGCTAATCTCGTTAAAGAGTTTTCTCTACCGACTGGTTACTTTTCAAGTCCCTACAGAGAACGTTATTTATGCCTTCTACATCTAATAGTCACATCATTGAGTCTATGCTGTCGGATTCCACCATATGTCTCATGCTCTTGTTCAAAGGAAGTCTATCAACCTGTGTCGGCCACTCCTTAGAAATATTGACTTTGCATTTCATCCATACCCTCAGTTTGTCTTAGAATCACATGATACTATGGTTTTATCATGCACCCTGGCCCTACTTACATCATTGGTAGGTCACCTTGAACCCAACAATCAACATTTCATCATTGGTTGTTGACTAGGTGGTTTCCCTTGTGCTCGACGGCAAGACATCTATTCAAAGTTTGGGATTCGTGCAGTGTCTTGGATGTCGTTAGCCTTATTGGTGGTTTCCTCACCCTTGTTAGCAATTTTCATCATTGGATGTTATTTAGAGGGTCTTTTTCGTATACTGCTTGCATTTGGTACATGTGAAAGATGCACAGGGTTGTTGGTTCGTGAACATGTTCTTCGTCCGATCTCCACCAAATCATGAAGCTCCTTCTTTGTTCCTCATGCCGACTGATGAGAGATGCCTTAATTCTCTCTTTTCAACGGGTCTCTTTCCATCAACTTCAACTCATTTATTCTAGATATGAGACCTGGAGTTTTATGAGTACCTTGAAGCTTGTAGTCATTAGTGGCAGGCTCTCTTGCCATTGACAGATGGGAATACATCAATGTCTCCTGATCAATGGATTTCTCAAGTGTTTGACACTGACTCTTTTATTCACACTTGTAGGAATGTACTTGGTGCCTTGATACCTAATTTCATTATTGGTAGGTTGTCTTTCATTTGTTAATGGTATACCCCAATGACCGGTAATCAAACAATGTCTCATTATGTTCGACCTCAACTCCTTTATTCATATGATGTAGACTTTCACCCTTGGCGGATAGTGTAGAATACTTGAAGACATCACTATGTGGCTGCAAATTTCCTGAGTTGTTGCTTCCCTTTCATTGGACCAACACATTTTTGACTTCAGTAATGATGGGAGATCAGATTGTACTCCATGGTATACAAATATCTTTAGATTGATTTTGAGACTGGTTTCACTGGGCCTTGTTTGTGACTATGACAACTTTTGGCATATAACTGCTTTTTTGTTTGCCTATTCATGGCCACAAACACTTATTTGGTATATTTTCCACATGGATCTGCCTTGTATTCTTGGCAGCCATGTATGCAAAGTCAGTACAAAATGTAATGAGCAATCGACTTCGTCCAACTGGTTCTCTACCACTTCACTTCTGGGTTATTTATAATGTATTTCAGCCATTGCAAATACTCTTCTGATCTCACACATTAGGGGGCATTTGTTATAACAAGATTTTCCCCACCATTGCTATCTTGCATAGAGGGCCTTTTTCCATTTCCCTATGCAGACTTGTCATCCCTTTTTGATGAATCCAGAGCCAAAAATACACATTTTTCCACATATACGCGTCCTATCTGCTATATAGCATGCATATATGCAGGATGCTCCACTACAACCCACATACATCGAGATTTGTGCCAGAAAATACAAAATGGAGTCGGGTTTCCATGTCACGACAGGAGATCTCTAATCCTTGGCCTTCCACATATTGGAAACGTTTTGACTCGGACAGACCTGCTACAAGGTAGCAAAAATTTTCATTTTAATGTTAACAGCATGAACTGGCCACTGATGTTGAAACCTTTCTCCAACTGCAGCCCATGCAAAAGGGAAAAATTGGGATTATTTTAGACTTTGTATGGTATGAGCCTCTTACAAATTCTAGTGAGGACCAGGCAACAACTCAAAGATCAAGGGATTTCCATATTGGGTGGTAAGTGTGAATTTATTTTCTTCCTCTACTTATGTTGAATAAGAAGTGGTTTTCTTCTAATTGTATTTTGGATTTCTTATCCAAATTCCACACACATTACAGGATAAAAAATAACGGTGGGCTACCCATGGTTTCATATTTTAGGGCTATGGTTGTTCTGTGTTTTTTTTTCTGATTGAGAAATTTGTCTCCAATCATGTTTTTCTTGTAGTAAAAATATGTTATTTGATTTCATATTTGTCATGTTTTTTCATCATATTGTCTATGGGAAATATCCTTATTCTATGATGGAAATTGTTGGGAAAAGGCTTCCCAAGTTTACAAAGGAACAATACCAAATGGTTAAAGGGTCAATAGACTATCTAGGCATTAACCAATACACTGCTTATTAATGTATGATCCCAAACAACCTAAAACAAATGTAACAGGCTACCAGATGGAATGGAATGTAGGCTTTGCATGTAAGATTCTTTATGCCTTACGATTACATAGCCATCTCTTTTTCTATATTACTTATTCTGTAGTCGAATTACCCTAACATGTTGTGCTATACACAATGCCATAAAAAACCATTTTTTGTTTGAATTATGCTTGTACTTACTCCTTGATTTAAAAACATGGCATATGCTCACAATTGAGTGCCGATTGGACCAAAGGTAAGATATCTTCCCTTCTCATTCACTATAAACATCCTTATCCAATCTCAAGTTGCAAAAATTTCTTTCACTGATTTTAAGATGCTAGCAGTTGTCAGGTTTTAGCTGGGTTTCTTATGATAGACTCCCTGTTCCGCTCAATCAGTCATTACCTGATCAAACTTTCTACTTATGATCCCAATACACAATACTGAATCCCTTACCCAAATTCTATGTTCTAGATAAAATCAAGGAATTTTCATTCTATTCTTGTACTCACAGTCCAACACATTTGCGTTCTAGTCTTGTACTCATAGCAGGAAAAATCAAGGCATTTTCATTCTATTCTTGTATTCACAGTAGGAAAAATTAAGGCATTTGCATTCTATTCTTGTACTCACAGTGAATCTTGAATGTTGCTGAATGTTGCTTATTCTAACATGGGATTTTATAGTACACTCTCAAATTGCATTTACAAGGACACAATTTATAGAATGTTCTTTATGTTGTTTCTTAGGAATATGACATTTTTTAAATTATTCTATTACACAAACACTCATATTTTTGACAACCATGAAAGTTGGCCAGACTCTGTTGGAAATTTTGATATTTCAGACTATTTTTAGGCCATGGGTTATTGTATTTAATGTAACTTCTCTGTGGTTGGTATGTCCTGTAGAGTAGGTTATTCTAAACATGATTTTTTCTTATGAACTTCCAGACAAACTCCTCTTGGCTTTACATTGTGCCTTGGGGTTTATACAAGGCCGTCACATACATAAAATAAGACTATGGAAATCCAACTATGATTCTCTCTGAAAATGGTAACTTAATGACTACCCTAATTCTAATACTAAAGATACCTTCCCATACTCCATTATGCTAGTTTTATATAGTTGATGTTGTCATCGGTTTTACTAATTTTGGGGACTTATGAGATTGAATTCAATTGTCAATGGTTCTTTCTCTTTTGAATTTGTACAGACAATCTATTAGACAAAAACAATTTTAACTACATATGTGGGATCACACCAGACACAACTACAACCACAATTGTGCAAACATATTGTTTCCCCCACATTAGGTACTCATTTGGATACCATCCCCACAACATCTAGGACTGCAACATCCAATAAGACATGATTGAAACATTTTGTGGAAGCTATTACTTAGCTTGGTGGTGCAGAGATTGAGTAATTTGGGACCTTCAAAAGGCTAATGTTTTAAATCATGAATCCTTGTTTATGAATTCTAATCCAAAATCTATATTCTTTCTGCATTGTTACTTGCATATAGGAGCCACTCCAAAAGGGGTTTTAAATTTTATGGATTCAGAAGAGATAAGAAGAGATAAGTTTCACTAAAAACTCTATTCACTTCATCATAGAAATATATTTACAATACAAATTTTATCCCAAATTTGGACTGCTGAGTATAGGGATTATCCTCATGTTAAAAATAGGGTAACTCAAAATTGGTTTGGCCCCTCTAAAATTGTCACTCAGTTCTAAATTTATGCCTTCTTATATTTTTAGCAGAGTAGGCTACCCAAACCAAAAGTGGGCATTAGATCTTTAGCAACCCCCTCAATGACCATTTTGAAACTTTTTCCCAAGGTGGAGGGACCATGTATTTGCTAGGTTTTGAACTAGAGACTGATGTTGTTGAGCCTAGGTGATGTTGAGGTCTGTTGTCCACAAAATTGCACGAAAATACAAGGGAATCTTCAGAATCCATGTTATTCAATCAGGAGACCTCCCACATAAATTTAGTTTATTGGTATTTTTTTGAGAAAACAAATCTAATCCCAATATCGAGTACATTTTTCTTCATTGACGGATGCCAAATGGATCTGTGAGTAGGAGGAAGGCCAAAGAGATAGAAAGGCTCCTAAGAAGAAAAAAGCATAAAAATAAAAACAAGGTTTCTAATGGTATCCAATCTGGAAATGACGATGAGGGTGAAGAGAAAAATGACAAGGAAACAACAAGGTATCTTAACATTATTGAAGTGTTTTTATGGATTTTTGATAGATAGGGTTTGGAGAGTTTTCTTTATTGGTTTAAATTGTGTTTTGGAGATTTGTAATTTTGGCTGGATCGTTGCTCTCCCTAGGTCGTGCGCGCGTCCATTGGTGCACCTCCCTTTCTCCTGCCCTCTCTCCATGGCCCCAGGAGGGGGTCCTGAGGCTCCCCCACCCCGTCTCCTTCCCGAGATAAAATATTTCAGGAATATGGTTGTTGCATGCAACAAACGACCTGCCTCAAATTCACAACAAACATTTGTTAACAAATTGGACATCATCCCTTCAATTGACCTACCAGCCGAAGAAACCTATAGATATTCTCTGACCTTGGTTTACCGGGGGATCATTGGGTAGTTCACGGGCTTATGGCCTTCCCCCAAAGTAGTATACACATTGGTACAGAGGAACTGGAGAACCCTAGTAAAAGAAGGCATCAGAAGCCATCTAGTTGATATGGGATTCTACGTCTTTGTTTTTGACAATCTAGAAGACATAAACCTCATCTTCAGGAACAGATCATATTTTATGGCCCCTCAAGGTCTGTATCTGAACAAATGGTCCCCAGATTTTGATCCAATGCAATATGTGCCCTCAGTTTTTCTAGTCTAGGTGTATCTTACTCATTTACCCCTGCATTGTTGGAATCTGAAGTCTCTAGAATCCATGGGAAACACCCTCAGGAAATACATAGACAAAGCAGACAGAAAGGAACAATACTCATGTGCCATAATATGCGTGGAATTTGATCTGGAGGCGGGGCTCCCGAAATCCATTCAACTAAAGGTGGCAGACTGGTCTTACATTCAATAACTGGACTATGAACAACTTCCATTTAAAAGAAGGTATTTCCACGGCTACGGTCACTTCGCTCGACATTGCAAAAATAAAGTCGAGGAGGAGGTGGAAATATTAAAAGGATACCAATGGACACAGGTCCATAAAGAAGCCCCATCAAAACACAACAATATATCCAAAGGGAAAGGGACGTCAAAGGGATATGGTGCCCCCTCGGCAGGGAAATCCCTAGGGGAAGGGAGCTCAGCCCCCAAAATCCTAGAGGCTTCCAAAAATCCCTTCGAAATCCTCAACAACTCCCCAGAAATATTAGACCCAATGATCGAGGAACTTGAACAACAGATCCTCTCCCACAACATGAATCAATAATGTTGAGATCCTTTTCATCCTCCCAACTAGATCCTCCTCCCCTTCCTACACAGATATAATAAAAAATAAACCACTGTAAATCTCTGGATCCTCGGAGGACGAGTCTTTGGAGAGAACCTAAAAAAGAACAGGGAGAAAATCCCATAATGAAACAAGAGAATAAGAAGTCGAGAGGCAAAAAATGCAAGGAATCCAACCCACCATTTAAATGTCCATCAGAAGGAATACCAGAACAAGGCCCCCCAAGGGAGGTCCTCCCCACTCCAGTAAATAATGTGTATAGTCTCTTGGAATTGCAGAGGCTTGGGGAATCCCTTGAAGGCTGAAGTAGTTAAAGACCTTCTGAAAATTGACCCTCTCGAGATCCTCTTGCTCCAAGAGACAAAAATTGAAGGGGATACCCTTATAGAAATCATCAATCAGAAATGGAAGAAAAATGTAGGGAAATCCATCAGCGCAAGGGGCTCTTCAGGTGGCCTTGCAACCTTGTGGGAGAAAGACAAATTCCATTTAGAAATCTCCTTCGAGACTCAGCACTAGATTTTCATTAAACTCCAACATCTCCCAAGTAAGATTTCTCTCTCACTCTTCAATCTTTATGTTCCTGTTAAGTACTCTGAAAAGAAAGATTGTTGGCAATCACTAGCAGACTTTTTAGAGATTTTCTCTCCTTCGAACATCATTCTAGTCAGAGATCTGAATCTTGTATTCGAACCAAAAGAAAAGAGAGGAGGCAACAACAGTAGGGACCAAATGCTCCCCTTCGTAGAGGAGCTAGTTCATCAGTGGGACCTCCTTGACTTCAAGCCATCGAAAGGACTCTATACCTGGACAAACAATAGAGTTGGGACAGATCGCATCTCAACTTGCTTGGATAGATTCTTAATCCAGAGCATGATTCTACATGAAAGGAGGATAATCTCTTCCAAGATCCTTCCAAAACTGACTTTCGATCACAAACCCATCCTCTTGATTCTGGAAGAAGAAGAAAATATGGGTCCAATCCCTTTCTGGTTCAACCCTCTTTGGATCGAAAAGAAGGGATTTCTTGAAACTTTACACTCAGCATGGTCCACTTCTATTGTCGTGTCTCCAATCTTTGTATGGGAGTAGATATTAAAAGAAACAAAACATGCACTGAAATCCTGGGTTAAAAATCCCATGAACACTCCTCTTAGTCATAGACATGAGGTTGTTCAATAGTTATCAGATCTGCAAGCCGAATTAGATATCAAAGACATATTCAAATCAGATTTAGAGAAAGAACAAGCTGCTCAAAGCAAAACTTTCCATGCCTTCCACCTTGAAGAAGAGTATTGGAGGCTTAAATCCCAAAGCTTGTGGCTTAAAGTTGGATATAGAAACACTACTTTCTTCCATCGACAGTTCAAAACTCGTCTCTCCCGAAACCACATCTCCAAAATAGCCTTAGTAGATGGATTGATCCACACAGGGTTTGATCAGCTCAAGATCGCAACAGAAACTCACTTCATGAGACTTTACAAGGAAGAAGGCTCTGGCAGTGATGAGGTTATCGCAGATTTCCTCTCACACATTCCCTCTCTAGTAAGAAGGAATGACAATTCATCCCTCATGAAACCATTTTCTGAAGAAGAAATCTACAATGTCATCTGGTCCATGGAGCCTAACAAAGCCCCAGGACCTAACAGATTCACAATAAAGTTTTATAGAGTTTGCTGGGACATAATAAAGACAGATCTGTTGAGGATGGTTAAATATTTTCACCAAATATCTTAAGTAGGAGGTAGCACTAACTCCACCTTCCTTTCTTTAATCCCCAAAGAAGTTAATCAATGCTCCTTTGAAATATTCAGGCCTATATCGCTTTGCAACACTTCTTATAAAATTATGTCCAAGATTTTGGCAAATAGAATCAAGCCCTTGCTAGAGAATCTCATTCCCCCCATGCAAGGTGGATTTGTCAAAGGGAGACATATTCTAGACAATGTAATTCAGGTCCAAGAATCCATACAATCCAGTCACCAATGAAAGGAGCAAGGGATGTTGATCAAGCTTGACATGGAAAATGCTTTCAACAGGGTAAATCTCTTATTCCTCTACAAATTTCTCCTTTCTTTTGGTTTTTTCCCTGACTTCATTAACTTGATAAAAGAATGCACTAAAAATCCATGGTAGCCCCTCTAGTAAATGGCAGAACAAAAAACTATTTTCAGGCCTCAAGGGGATTAAGGCAAGGTTTCCCTCTTTCCCCTTTCTTGTATATCTTGATGGATGATACTCTAAGAAGGAAGTTGACTTTTGAAAGGAGGTTTGTCTCAATCCTAGAAATTAGGAAGACGAAGGGCATTGACCCAATCAATCATGCTCTCTTTGCAGATGACTCCCTCATGTTGGGGGGAGCCTTTGTAAAAATTGAAAAAAACTTCAACGAGATTCTCCAAAAATTTTGCAGCATCTCTGGTGCACTCATCAACAAATGGAAAAATGCAGTGTATGGCTGGAATATATAACAACAAACAACTCAAAGAATATCTCTTCACCTGGGGTTTTCGGGCTATGCTACTTGGGAAAAAATAAAGTATCTAGGACTCCCTTTAACCATGGGCCCCAACAAAGTTGCTCTGTGGGAAGAAATTATTACCAAAGTCAAAGATAAAATATCATCTTGGGGAGGACAGTGGCTCACCAATGCTGGGAAAATCACCCTCATAAAATCAGTCATGTCCTCCCTGCCAATCTATCAGGTTTCCTTTCTCTTGGCACCGAAGATGATCACGATCTAGATCACAAAGATGATTAGAGAATTCCTCTGGAATGGAGGTAAAGGCAACCAAAGTAAATACCACTTGGTCAATTGGAAAACTATCAAACACCCCTATGTTGAAGGTGGCCTACAGGTAAGAGACCTCGAGCTTGTAAACATAGCACTGGTAGGCAAAATCATCTGGAATCTATATGAAAACCATAAACATCCAATAAGCAACCTTGTTACAGGTGAATCCCCCTGTGGACAAGTGGGTTCCCTCTTGGTCTCTAGACTCCTAAGGCCAAAACATAAAAGTGATTAACATGGACACTGACATCCTTTTAGATCTAATCAAGCTAATATATGAAGGATAAGAAGAAAGATATGTACCTTATCAATGACGTTTGTCCTTGCAAAGTCCAGGATGAGCTTCGATACTGAGCTCCCTGATAGGTACTGTAGAAAAAAAAAAGATACAATGGACTTCCTACTCTACTGATATTATCTCAAATAAAGATCTATCTACTGTAGACAAATTCATGTGGAACAAGCATAAGTTTGAAAGAAACAGGCCAAGCATTGATTATTAATAAGAACAAGTAAAAGTACTTACAATTATTTGATGAAGGTGCAATAGCTTCTTCTAGTTATCCTTTTCCAACCCATTTTCTCAAGTAATATACACTGATTTCTTTGATGACATCTCCTCTTTTAATACCACTTACAGTATCATAAGTTTTGTATCAATCTCTAGTCTCTATTGTTTTGTATGTTGCCTATGCGATCATAGGTTTCATACCTCCAATCCTTTCCATGTACCTTTCACCATGAGAAGGCCTCCTTATATAAACTTGGAGAGGCCTAACCACTTGATAGATATTTGGGATAAGTTGAGTATCTTCCCTAATATCATTCCTTGACCCAAGATTTGAACCCAACTACCTTCAGATATTGAGGGGATTGTTCCCTGATTTCCTCCAACAAACCAAAAATTTGCTTAGAAAGGGTAGTGCACCCCCAAAAGGGTGCACAGAGCCCTCAAAAACTCCCCCAAAGAGGCTCAGGGAGTGCTATCACTTCCTGACAGTGGGTAGGGGAGCACTCCTCTCCAAAATCCATATTTGAGTGGTTTTTTCAGTGGCAAAAGGCTTGTACTCCCTGTCAACTAATTTCTCTTCTTCAAAACTAGTCTTTGAGGTGTCTTAAGTGTCTTTATGATGTCATTAGAGGAACGACATAGGAAATATGGAAGTATGATGTTTGTGACACTTGCAACACTTGTGTTCAATATGCGACACTTGAGGACAAGATGCGACACTTACAACACTTGTAATGATGACACTTGCGACACTATTGAAGTGAGTAATTTTGATGTGTAATAGATTGCCCCCAAAGTGCGAAGTTAGAAGACAATGATGACTGAATTGCTTTGTAGAATTTTTCAAGAAAGGGTATGGATGCAGAGAGGCCAGAAAAATATGCATACAACCATCAAACAAATATTATGACATGTTTCAAACCCAAGGCAGGGATACCTATTCTTGAGTGATAAAGACGTTTTAGGTATGGTCGCCATAAAATACACTGTGGATCCATAATTATATTGACACATGGTATAGCCACTAAAGAGATAATGTGGATCTATACTCCCATGACTTGAATTGATCGTAGTCATGAAGAATACACAATGGATCTACGAGATGACAAGACATAGCCACAACCAATACAAAGTGGATCTATGTAACAATATATGTGTCATAGTTCAAAAGAACTCCTTCACAAACTGGGAAAAGTATATATAAGAGTGATAATTCAGCCCAGGGTCTTCTTATCGATCCCAATGTAGTATGAATCTAACCATGCAAATATATTTCCTCATGTCAAACATGGAAGAAACCACTTGATTATCAGTCAATGAGGTAAACCGTTAGTAAGCGCGAGGGAGATTACCATTGATGTCAATGATTCTCAAGGTACTCTAGTATATTCCAACGAATGTGAATAGATGAGCTGAAGTTGAACATCCATGGAATCATCCAATCATAGGTCAATGATGTAAACCTATTGTCAAACATGAGGAGGCCTTCCATTGAGGCATGCATGTCCCAAGGTACTAACTAGTTTCTAAGTCTAGTTCTTGGATAATGTGCTGAAGTCGACAGGAACAGACTCGTCGAAGGAGGGCCTTGATGTATCCCCCATCAATGACATGAAACTAACACAGAGATGTAATTTGTAGATAAAATGAACATGGACTAACATGGGTATTGAAACAAGATATTTGTGATGGATGACTCTCGAGGCAGATACTTTGCTTGAACACTGAGGCACAATAGCAGAAAATTAACATGGACCAAAATTTGATGATGCAGTGGATGTTGTGACTTTAGTCAGGTGACCCAAAGGAGTAAAATAAACTTAGAGGAGTGGCTTAGTGCAGAGTTTCAGCGGATTAAAATGCATGCAAAGACAAAGTGTCGTGGTCAAGGGCGACCGTAAGAGTTACTGGTAGTGTTCTCAAAACACTTATTGGCTTG
This sequence comes from Picea engelmannii, assembly GCA_009831015.1. NCBI lineage: Eukaryota > Viridiplantae > Streptophyta > Pinopsida > Pinales > Pinaceae > Picea > Picea engelmannii. The sequence goes on from ML799628.1 coordinate 43,086, forward strand.
CGTCTTTCAATTTTTATCCCATCCAGATAGACAAGTACCTCTTTTTAATTTAATGATCTCGAGGAGGGTAACACATGCTTGATATGACTCACCTTCGGTAAGTCCCTCTTCCTTTGTTTAACAAAATGGAAGAAGTAAGGGTTCAGTCTCGTATGGTCCCTTCAGTGTATGATTGTTTAACAAGTCCAGAGAAGGTAAACTCGGTGGTTTTTTATATTTAGAGAGTTTGAAAACAACTTAAAGATGACTCCAATGTTGTCCTTTTTCATAATGTTAGTCTCACGAGGCCGAAAAAGAGATAAATTATCACTCGGAAGATGCCCTTTCAAACCTTTTAATGAGTGGGAAAGGAAGCAATATCACTCGACAATATTTTCATGTTTAGAGAGTCTGAAAAGAGACTAAAGGTGACTCCAAGGGGTTCCTTTTTTGTATATCCATGTGAGCCCAAAAAAGTGATAAAAGTCTACTCGGTTACATTCTCATGTTTTTTTGAGCATGAGAAAGAACAAAGACTAAGCTCAGTATACCCCCAGCTTGAGAGCTAGTGGCTTAACTCCAAAATGATCATCAAAGGCTGGAGACATGCCCTCCAAGCTTCAATTCATTCACCGACTTTGCGATTCTCACCAATTTCTCTACTAGACGGAGAAAAAGGATAAGAGTGGATGAAAAGAAGGTTCAAGAGAGGTGATTGTTAATTTTTTTAATGAGATTGACACATAAAAAGAACTATGCTCAGGGCTTCAAGTTCAATCCCCAGATTCCTGTTTCATTTTTTAACGAGCTTGCTACAGAGAGGAAGACTATGCTCAAAGATTTTGTTTCATTTTTTAACAAGCTTGCCACAGAGAGGAAGACTATGCTTAAATATTCTGTTTCATTTTTTAATGAGCTTGCTACAAAGAATAAAAACTGTGCTTGTTTAATCTCCTTGATCATGGATTCCAATAGAATAATGCTTTGGAAGGACACCATGGAAAGGGAAAAAACTCGGTCAGGGCTTACAAGAGATCTTCATTGGATGGAAGAAAATCACTCTGGAAGGAATACATGTCGAGGGTCTCATCACGGGTAAGGATATCAGGCTCCAATAACCCTATCGAAGAGATCACCATGTCAACAACCAGATTCGAATCATCGGAAGTTGAAGGCATGGGAGACAACAAAAAATCAACATTAGGAGGAAAGATAGAGTGTATATCTTCCCGAATTTCTTCACGAGGGGGAAGAAAAGAGGATTGATGATGGTTATCATCCCGAGGTATCGTGTCAATGCTCAACATTTCCATAATATATTCATCAAAAGGAAACATTGGGGAAATGTAGTCGATCGTAGATGACAAGGAACTTAATCATGATGGCATCAAGTAACTGGCAGGTGCCAATAGATGTGGGTCATCCGAAGAGGGAGAAGTGGATTGGACAACAACGTATGATGTTTCGGCTGAAATAAGTAGCATAGTGTCACCTAGCGCATCAAATTCCAAGGGACTAGGTACAATCCAAGGGTCAAATGATCCCAAATATTGATAAGCCATGGTCGAAATCATATTGACAGTGGCAATATGATTTGTAGTCAGTGGAAGTGGCGTAGGGAAGGTACCCATAAGGATAGAATATTTCAACAAGCCAACACCAATTCTTTCATACATGATCTTGTGGTCTCTCAAGAAAGGAATGTTGTTGGAAGCGGGAGCGCGAGCGTTGGGTGTACATAAATCTAACTGATCGATAGTGACAATTTTTCCCTGATGAGGAAATTGTACACATCAAAACACCGCTGAGGAAACGACAGTCATATCATAAAACCAACTTCTTGCAAGTAATAAGTTGTAATTGAGGGGAGCATCGACCACCTCGACATCAACAATGACAGTTTTCCCACCCAACTGGATGGGAAGTGACTGTAAAATCGCATGGGGATGAAAACCTCACCCATCGAATGAACGTAACATCGTTGGGAATTTGTTAAGTGTGGGTGCTTTTAAACTCTTCCAACATGCTAAAGACATGACACAAGTAGAGGCTCCCTCATCCAAGATAGTTCGATGGATTTTTTGATTGTGAACAACAACATCAATTTGGAAAGCAAGTTGGTGGGAGAGTCTAGATGTATAATTATCCAAGTTAAACATGATATGGTTGGATGACTCTGGATCAACAATGCCAACAGAAACCAAGAGCGTTCTACATTGACCAGGGCAGTGTTGGAGAACTTCTAATGTAGACATAGCACACGACGCTTGAGCCAAATATTCAACAATGTTGTAGTTCTGGGAGACACATGAACTAGGATTAAAGGTAGATTTATGGATAGTGCTCTTAGGAGGGTGTAAGATAGAGTCGAACGCAGGTTTCTCAATATGAAGTGGTCCAGACGGAGGATTAACTGATGGAGGACTAACAGAGGAAGGTGATGGATCCGGTAAAGTACTAGTACTGTTAGTAATGTTTCCTTTGTCAGGGTTACCTGGTGTGTCATATGTATTAGAGAAAGTGGTCAAATTAATCCCATTAAACATATAAATATGTACACTTGTCGAGGCCTCATTGTTATCACTGAAATTTCGTCTGCACATGGCGACAAGAACTCCACATCATTTGCACATAGCGACAAGAACTCTACAACATCAAAACAGCAATGAAGTCATTCATGGCACTATTCACAGCATTCCAGAAGGGTCAAATACTATA
>ML799628.1:51273-68912 GCA_009831015.1 Picea engelmannii
ACAGTCCTCAGCCACCCACATTGCCGACCACATTCATGAGTGGCGTAGGCGACGTAGTTTGTGTAAAGCAGAAACTACCAAGCAACAATGTCTTGATTGGTTTCTTAGATCACTTGTCGCTCTCCTCGGGAAGGATGTCGCTTATACCTTCCCACAATCTGAAGAGGAAGCCATCAGCAAAGCTCAACAATACGATCTCATTTACGCACAGTCAGGATACTTGTACACAGTACTTCCCGATCTTCCAAAACCTGTGCCATTTGGCTAGGACAAACCGGGGATGTCTCACTCAGCAGACGGACTAATCAGTGCTACCATGCATCATAGTCCACAACCCCAACCACCACCGATGTATGGGACCCCTCAATACCCACCAGCATATGGGGGCACTTCTTATTACCCCCCACCCCCTTATCAACAACCATATCCTGTTGCTACACCTCCACCCATTAGTGGACCGCCACCGGCACCTCCCATACATCCACCTCTTCCAAATACAAGTGGTCCCCCCTCCACATCACCCTATAGTACTAGTGAAAACACCATGCCTTCCTATGTACCTTATGGAGCCGCACCACCACATAATCCATACTTTCCCTTTCCAGGTCCTCCACAACCCATGGCTCCCCCACATCCTCATGCGGGGGTAAACTTTGTTCAACCCTCTGCTGCTCAATAGTACCAAAATTTTGAACAGTTGAACACAGCCAACCCAACTAACCCTTTGAACAACAACAGGAGGAAAGGATGGAACAGGAATAACAACATCAATCCTAGTCAAGGCGGGAATCAACCCCCACAACATCCACCCACTGGGGGCAACCCAATCCAAGGGAACCAAAACCCCCAGAAGGGAAATAACAACAAACGCCAAGGGAGGAACACTGTTAAAACCATCCACCCTTGCGGTCTTTGTGGCGTATATGGTCATTACACTCACCATTGCCCACAGATCGTTGATTTCAAGAGGTTGAAAGACTCCAGGAGTATTCCCCCTTCTCCTGCGCAACCTGCCCCTCATCAGGCACAACAACAATATGCGCAACAACCCCCTCCCGCCGTGTTGCAAAATCCTATCCCACATCAAGGTGTCATAAACACCCAACAGGATACGCAGCATCCCCCACCTCAGGTGGGCTAATACCATAATCCCAACAATCCAGTAGAACGAACAATTCTCCTCACCAGTGAGGAAGAAATTCTTTTGCAAACACACAATCGTTAGTATCCTACAACAGCTGAGTCTACTCCCACATCTTCAGAACCAAACCCTACACCAACGGGACCTCCTTTGGTGATCCCCCGCCCTCCTGCCGAACCACCATTACGCATCCCTCGCATCCCCTTGCACAGGAACGTTCACAATCCACAGGCTAAGGCAGCACATAACTACAGCTTGGTAGATGAGTTAGCGCAATCCCTGGCTGCCATGTCAGTTTTGGAAGTCCTCCAAACTTGTCCTACTCAGCGGAAATCACTACTTTCTGCCATGGGCGCCGTCGACCCTGCCGATACTCGACTCATCACATTTGACCTTGATAGCTGTGAACCACGCCTTCCCGCCGCAGTGGCTATTCAAATACTAGTCATGATACGGAACATCACCGTCCATCGGTGCATCATCGACGCAGGGGCATCCACATGCATCATGTCCAAAACAGTATGGCAGAAGCTTGGTTCCCCAGAACTCTTACCCTCCGCCATCACATTGCGAGCCTATGATGGACGACCATCATCTCCCGAAGGGCTCTTCCAAAATGTCCCCGTAGAACTCGGGGGCAAAACCATTCTTATTGACATTGAAGTTATCGACGCTCAACTCGATTACAATATCTTGTTTGGCCGTACCTACATGTATGCTATGAAGGCAATAGCATCATCCGTCTTTCGGACAATTATGTTCCCCCACAACGGGAAGATAGTGACCATCGACCAAGTCACACATTACGAACCTAACCCATCGGCCAATCTCGATAACATCCTTCCTCTCATCCATTCAAACAAAGACGTATATCCACTCATTGAGATGGGTCCCGGTATTTTCAAAGATCCATCCTTGTTAGGGACGTACCATGGAGCACCACCACTCCTTCCCCCTAGCCAAGTATGCGTTGTTTCCTCTAATGAAACTACCCAGGAGGATGTTAGTCCTCCTCAGGAGGCTTCAGTCATTCCTGACATCTCAACAGTCACAACACCACTCCCACAGGAGCCTCCTGTGCATTCGTCGACACCTACGGTCCACGAATCCACATCCCCTCAAGGACCTAGTCCCGTTTGGGAAATAGTTCCCCGACCCCTCACTCAAATTCCCTTCTTTTACCCTCCACCCGGTATCGAAGCTTTCCAAGTAGCCTCAACACTCACACTACCCAATATGGTGTTAGCAATCCCAGTGTGGTACTTACATCCACCTGAGATGGTCCCTCGCCCACAGGCTGGACTCCCCATGAGGATTCCTGTTCTTACACCCAATGACCCCACTACTCCCATACTCCCTACTCCCCCTGCTACAGTCGGGGGCAGGAAAGCGAAGAAGGAGCCCACAGCCCCACTTCCTCCGTGCATCCCACCACCTTGCACATTGTGTGACAAAGAGGGTCACCAAACCAACAACTGCCCATCACTACCGGAGTTACGGAATTTGATTCCCCCCAATCCAACCCCCACACCACTCACTACTACTGCTACCACTCAACCTTCCAGTAGTAAAGGGTTGAAGACCAAATTCGCATGTGCCATCTGTTCTGAGTATGGTCATTACACTCATCATTGTCCAACACTGCCTCATTTCCAACAGGCATTAGCTATCGTAATCCGAGACTTTCAGAACAACCCACGCCCGACGACATCATCCAAAACACCTATCACGGATATTCGCTATGTCACTACTTCAGTCAATGAACGCATGAGATGCCCTTGCTCTCTTTGCGATTCATTGGCTCATTTTACATACCAATGTCCAATGATCATCGAATATCGACGATGTCAGTTAGCCCTGCTTCACCAACCCGCAGCGGCAATCATCGACATATCTTCACCATTTGAAGAGCTTCATATCATATCTCCCGAGCCCGAGGCCCTCCCTACGCCTCCATGGTTCTTAGATGACATATCTGAGGATTTACCCCATAACCCACCCAACTCTCCTGCTCATCTCCCTACGGAGACTTGTCATCCCACCACTACAAATACCCCTCAGTACCTCAATATATGGTTTATGTCGAGTGAACCCTCACCCTCTTCTAGCCTCACCTCCTCTGTTTCTACAGCAGGGGGCAACCACACTGTCACTGAGATCACTCCTCATGATCCGTTATATTCCCGTCGTTTCCAATGCGACGAAGAAATACTGGAAGAGCTACAATGCCTGGACTCTCCCTGGGACGCACTACATCATCGTGCACTCTTCCTGCCACAGGAAGCCCTCATGCCTCCTAGTCACAATCCCATTTACGCAGTCGAAACCAAAGATTTTCTCCCATCAGGGACTATCGATTGGTTCAAAAATCCCATTCCTGCACCTGACGCTTTTGAAGAAGGCAATCTGGCTAACATTTCCCCCACCATCAAAATCGACATTTCTATTAAACCAGGCATCGTCGAAGCGCGCATGTGTGCATGTGGGTAGGAAATTAAGGCACGCCTCAGGGGTGCGCCTGTGAGTTGGACATGCGCGCATGAGTGCGTGCCTGTAAAACGAACAGGCGCGCTCACGAGCGTGCCTGTGGGTATGACAGGCGCGCCTAAGAGCGCGCCTGTAGTGTGAACAGGCGCGCCTGAGAGCGCACTTGTAGTGTGAACAGGCGCGCTTATGAGCGCGCCTGTGGGAAAAACAGGTGCGCGCTCATGCGCGCCTGTATAGTGAACAGGTGCGCATGTGTGCGCGCCTGTGGGTGGTAAAACCGTGCCTTTGAGGCAAGGTTTTAGGGTGAAAAATTAGCTCTTTTTGATGTTTTGGATAATTGTCGAATCTAATATAGGACTCTGGGTTGTGTGCAAGCGGCGATCAGTGAGCATGGATGTGCGATGGCGCGAGCGAGACTGGGAGCCGCTGCGGGAGGAGGTGGCCGAGGCGAGGCTGACAGTTCGGGCATATTTAGCAGCCAGTGGGTTGCTAAAGTTTTTTGAGTTCCCTCTGATACGGGCCGAGGAGTATTTGCTCCAGTTTCTGATTGATATGTGGAGTATTTGCTCCAGTTTCTGATATTCATCGAGAGAAGGTGGATACACATTAGGGGGAGGATAAACATTAGGCCCTTGGGGAGGATAAGGTTGTTGTCCTTGAGGACTCCAGGTGGTGTTTGGGATGCCCAAATAAGCGTTTCCATAAGATGGTCCGGAAGGAACAAGATTTGATACTCCTCCTTGTGGGTTATGATATGAGTGCCCCCCAATGTGGGGTTGGGTAAATGTGCCTCCTAAAGATACTCCCCATGATTGTGAAGGGTTTCCAGAAAACAAAGGTTTTCCCCCTGCCAGCGGTGGATTAATGACCGGGGTATGACTGGAAAAGGGAGGTTTCCCTCCAGGAGGAACATGAAAAGGGAACTGTCCCCTAGGAGGGGTAGGCTTGCCATAGAATGGTGGTTTTCCAAGAGGGATAAGTCTGCTATATGGTGGTTTCCCTCCAGTCGGTTGTATTTGGTTGGAAAGGGTCTGCATTCTCTAGTGGAAAGATGTCCCAGGAAGATCATGCGGAACATGTGGAGATGTAGAGTGAAAGTTTGTAAAAGTGGGGGTAGGGATCGAATTGCCTTGGGAATGAGTAGAGTTGATGAGTCTAGCATTAGAATGGATTTGTGTTGATGTAATAGTAGGGTTAATGACCTGATTGATGGGGTGATTCATAGTTTGACAAGATGGCCCAGTTTCAATAGGAGGGTCATGAGGATTAAAGGGTTGTTGAATGGATTCAAAATGCACATAGAGATCACGTCCTGATGAAGTCCTCCATACAGAATGAGCAGGTGTGGGATTTGCATCTACTGCAGTGGTAGGACGAATAGGAGTCCTATACTCATCACCAAAGATTGGTTCTGTGGATCCCATGTATATTTCGATAAAATCTCTCTCAGGTAATTGTGGGATCTCTTTGTCTATGACATTCCCAAGGGAGTCTAAACGAAGCAAAAGTGGTTCGAGAGGGGTTATCGACAAAGATGTAGTGCAAGGAGTGGGATTCTCAACCATAACCAAAGTGCCTTCTTGATTGTCTAACGGAGGAGTAACAACACTCCTAGTGTCAGATTGATTTTCTACCTCTCCATTGTAGTTGTCTTTTGGAGGTTTAGGAGGTAAGGGTTGGTAGGCTTCCAGAGGTAGCCCTTGCATCCTACGCGATCGAGAAAGACCTTTATTGTCTATAGGCTCAATTTTGGAGAAAAACAGTACACGCTGAAAATCTAGGGCCAACTAACAAAAAGAAACAACATACGCTAATAAAGTATAGGAATCAAAACCAAGCAAACAAAACTTCTCTCGATGACCATACTAGTTGGTGATGAAATCCAACATCGCATGATCAAGTCAAGAAGGGGATAGGATATGGTGGAACAGTTACAATGGTGACCTGCTTAACGGACTTTCACCTTGGTGCAAGCTTCCACACAGTAATTATGGATTTACCCTCCAAGGAGCCCGAGTGAGTTTGACCAATGTCTGTTCTAGGTATAGTAAGACTTCCCTTCACCGTCACCTTGTGTAAGTGCCTAAAGATTATGGAAACTAAGGACACCAACTCGTAGTCAACCCCTGGGCGAGTACAGTCGATAGTCTGATCTAAACGTATGGGTAGGATAACAAGTCCAAAATCAACTCGAGAGGCTCCCACGCATAATCGTGGGTATACCCTCAAGTGATCCCCAATATACGATCCGACCACAACAAACAGTTGAACCATAGAGGGATAATCTCTGTAATTCTCCTGAATACGATCTCGTGCGTAACCTCTATGTGAGAGGGGGATCCTAGAAAGCCTATATGACAATTGGATTTGACTCTCCCTATCTCAGGATGCTAATGTTTGTTTTTGAAAAACTTTGGAGATTTGTACTCACATCCTAATCCAAAGTGCTAATCCTAGTCTAATGTTGGTGGAAGATCCTAAAAACAAAATATTCTAGATAATTTTTAATTAGCGTTAATTTTATAGTTGTTCTTTACTCAAGGGTGTATGAAAGTGAAATTGATGGTATTGTGACTCAATTCCCCAAACAAATGCACAAGAAAATGATAAGCAGACTTGTCTTTCGATGAATTCCTATTTAAGGGAAAGAGAGAAAGTTCTTTTCACTATCAAACACTAAGATGCAACATCCTCATACAATTGTTTCTCAATCAAATCCAATGTAATGCTAAAAAATTTCAGAAATGCCTTCTAATATCCAAACCAATCACTAAAACATGTCCTTTTATGTGAATTATAATCAGATTTAAAACTTCTAATGTCAATCAGACTTCAGGATTAAACAATCAGAACAAAACCTCACACACATAAAAATACACTCTTGTTGTGAATAAACAAGAAGGACAAAGATAACCAAATTTCCAAACAGGAACCAAGAACCTCAAACAAAAGAGAAATGCTGGAAAACTGACCTCAAAGATCAAATGGAAAGGTTCACAGACCTTTGGATTTCCTCACAAAAGATTTCACTCAATCAGACAAATGAGAAGAAAACAACAAGTTAACTCTAGGTCAACAAAGACAAAGAGTGACTTCAAGGCAAGGAAAGAAAATGTCAAGTTTCCAAACAAAATATGATCAATTCTTAGAAAACATGGTGTTGAAGGCCAATACCAAGATGAACTAAGAGTATGAGACTCTGAGCAAGTGTAAAAAACAAAAAATAAACCCAAAAATTGAAAACCTAGAGGATTTTCCATAGAAAAGGGGGGTTATCTCTCTGGTGTAAGGGGAACTAGAGTGTTCCAATGCTCTGTGTAAGACCACCAGGGAGTGTTAACGCTTTGATATCAAGGGAAGGGGAGCGCTCTGCTTCAAATGTTCATAAAAATGACCAAAAACTCAAAAAATCAAGCAAACTCAGTCAATCAGGGTGAATAAGATGAAAGAAAAAGGCAATCAATCAGATATAAGAATAAAAACGACAGTATGGAGAAGGTCAAATGAGTGGGAAAAGGGACAAAACAAGATATGGGAATGGAAACAAAAATTAGAGCTCCTCCCTAGTGGAGTCGCCAATTTCTATTACAGGTGAATCTCCTTGCGGACAAGTGGATTCCCTCTTGGTCTCTAGACTCCTAAGGCTAAGACAGAAAAGTGATTAACATGGACACTGACATCCTTTTAGATCTAATCAAGCTAATATACGAAGGAGAATAAGAAATATATGTACCTTATCAATGACATTTGTCCTTGCAAAGTCTAGGCTGAGCTTCAATTCTGAGATCCCTGATAGGTCTTGTAGAACAAACAAAGATACAATGGAATTCCTAATATACTGATATTATCTAAAATATAGATCTATATACTATAGACAAACTCATGTGTAACAAGCATAAGTTTGAAAGAAACAGGCCAAGCATTGATTATTAATAAGAACAAGTAAAAGTACTTAAAATCCTTTGATGAAGGTGCAACAGCTTCTTCCAGTTCTCCTTGTCCAACCCTTTTTCTCAAGTAATATACACTCATTGCTTTGATGACATCTCCTCTGTTAATACCACTTACAGGATCATAAGTTTGGTATCAATCTCTAGTCTCTATTGTTTTTTATGTTGCCTATGAGATCATAGGTTTCATACCTCCAATATTTTTCATGTACCTTTCACCATGAGAAGGCCTTCTTATATAACCTTTGAGAGGCCAAACCACTTGAGATATATTTGGGATAAGTTGAGGATTCTTATACTTCAATTGAGGATATTCCCTAAGATCATTCCTTGACCCAAGATTCGAACCCAACTACCTTCATATATTGAGGGGATTATTCCCTAATTTCCTCCCACAAACCAAAAATTCACTCAGAAAGGGTAGCACTGCCCCAAAAGGGTGCACAGAGTGCTCAAACACTCCCCCAAAGAGGCTCAGGGAGTGGTATCACTCTATAACAGTGGGTAGGGGAGCACTCCTCTCCAAAATCCATATTTGAGTGGTTCTTTCACTGGCAAAAGGCTTGTACTCCCTGTCAACTGATTTCTCTTCTTCAAAACTAGTCTTTGAGGTGTCTTAAGTGTATTTAAGATGTCGTTAGAGGAACGACATACGCAATATGGCAGTATGATGTTTATGACACTTGCAACACTTGTGTTCAATATGCAACACTCGTGGACAAGATGTGACACTTACAACACTTGTAATGACAACACTCACGACACTATTGAAGTGAGTAATTTTGATGTGTAAGAAACCTCTTAAAAAAATATCTCTATGGCACCTTTATGAGAAACCTCCAGGAAGAGAACATCCCCAAAGGAACCTTAATCTTGAATATCTATAGGCATGGTCTAGAACCCTTCCATAAGCATTTATTTCGAATCCCACGAAATGGAAAAAAAACAAAGTTGTGGCAAGACAACATTATGGGCAATGCCCCCCTCCCCGAGTAAGACAACCTCAAATAAATTAAAGCGTGGCTATCTCAGTGAGGAATCATTAAAATCACAGACATCTATGTGTGGGATGATTCAAGAATATGGAAAATCTAGGATCTATCGGATGTCCCAAACCAATTGCATTTGCAAAAATCTCTTCTCCTGGCAGCATTGACAGTCTGCGCACCTGTACATCTCCTATCAAGGGATACATGGGGATGGGGAAAATATGGCTTCTACATAGTAGCTCAAGGTTACAATGATTTTCATCCCCCACAAGCTTTGAAAGGGACAATGACCCTCTCGAAGCAGGTTTGTGACCCCCTCGGCCTCCCCAAGGTAAACTAATTTACCTGGGTTTTAATGCACAAGAAAATATTAACAGGCGAAAATTTGGAGAAAAGAGGCTTCATAGGGCCTCATAGATACCCCATGTGATTCCAAGCACTTGAAATGATGGACCATTTATTCATAGACTGTCCTTTTGTGCAAGAAGTATGGAAAATCTCCCTTCAAGGCCTCAATGCCACATCCCTGAGACATATCTCATTGGTTGAATTATTTTCCTCATGGAAGGCGTGATACCCTAAAGACACTCAAAGTAGTCCAATATGGAGAAGAATTTGGTAGGCCATCCCCAAATATATTTGATGGAAACTATGGTTGGATAGAAACGATCAGATCTTCAACAACATGTCGTCTTCCCCCTCAACGGTGGTAGCGAAAGAAAAATCTCTTCTCCTCGAAACAGTGACAAATCACTTCATCATGAAATAAATTACTCTTCTCCCAGAAGAAAATAAATGGACTGGAACCTTCACATTCCAAGACAGAACTCAAACCATTTCCCTCCCTACCAAAACATTAATTTGGCGTTTGTGAGACAACTATGCAATTTTTCAAGATTGGTGGAGGAGGCAAAACATAGCCTCAATCTTTTTCGATGGAGCCTCTAAGGGAAATCTAGGGAAAGAAAGAGAATGTGGAGTGATTTACTCCTTGGATGGAATCTGAAAAGACAGCTTCAGTTGGAATCTAAATTGCACTGAAAAATAAATGCCTACTTCACTTGGAATCTGAATTCCTGTAGCAATGTTGAGATCAGATTGACAACAAAAATGCATTGGAATCCATTTTATGATTTATCTGGAATGATGGTTTGAATCAACTACCTCTAGACTCTATTGTGACCCTTCAACCGAAATATACATTCCAATTCTCTTGATTTGGTTCATTTAAAATGGAGAAATGATGGCATACAGAACAAAAGCAATGGACTAGCTATGTACATAAACAAGTTGACCAAAAAATACACATATTTTGAGGACATTCTATTGGATGAAAATGTGCTCAAAGAAATTGCACTTCAAACAATATGGATCGGCAGGTCCATGCCCAAGATATAGTGAGACATGGGTGGTTTATGAGGTACTATATGTAGCAAAATATTTTCCAAACTGGAATCTGGTTTGGGGGACAAGTCCCCAGGCTGAAGTGAGAGCATCCTCCTTCACTCCAGTACTAACATCTTGCTCCATTACTAACATTGCTAGGTTCTTATGTACTTTGTGGATCACCATTGTTTGTGGTTGTTATATTTGAAATACCCTCTTAAAGGCAAGATAGCAATGGCATATCGCTTGTTGACGATTTCATTCCACATTAACATGACTCCTACTACTACAACTACTATGTCATGAGGCCAAAACTCAAGGAGTAAGAGTGTGTGTCCACGAAGGGGTTTATATGCCAAATCTAGTATACCAGTTAAGACCGTGACCTAAAAAAAAATCCTTTACCCCATACAATCACAAAGATCATTCGTTAAATTTCAAATAAAAGCACCTGGTGCCACATAAAAAGAATCCACAAGTTTTGTGCTATGTTAATTTTCAAGGATTTTGAAGAGTGAAACTACTACAAGTTACACTGAATGAATCCTTTCTCCGAGAAAGACAAACATATGGATTGAAATTTGATAGATGGGTATTGCTTCAGTTCAAGGTGCTCGTTGAAGGACAACTTCTCACAATGTTCGAAACCATGATTCCTTTGAGACTAATAAAAAATACACACACGTGAGAGAGAATAAGATTATATATTGGTGCCCATTGTTTTTAGAAGATAAAGAATTATATGGTGAAAAATGATTACATTGCCAATGGATTTGTGGGACAGTAGTGAATAAGGTGGCATGTGAGGCCTTCCACCAATGTTCAATTTTCTTAGAAGCATAAATAAGTGGTTGGAGCCAGGTGTCAATTGGGTTTAGCTTGGGTGGTTAGAGAGGGGATGCTATTATCCTTCTCACCCAGGTTCAAATCTCACTTGTAATATGTTTTCTCCTTGTCGATTGATTGGGACTGGCAAGTATGGATGAGAGTTTCCAAACATTATGAAAAGTTGTTGGATCCAGGTGCAAGTAATGGAATATTTTGTCAACAGACTAACCCCATCATGACAACTTAATTGACATAAAGCACTTGTGAGTAGTGGTTCATCCTTTGAATGTCATCTCCCTTGTTAAAGCCGTTTGTTGGTGGTTCCTGGTGTATTCTGGAGTTTAAAGGAAAAACCTCCATGGCCATTCAAACAAGCCTATGCAAGTACTGAAAAACTCATGGTGGAGTCTGTATCTGTTATGGAAGAAAGAGAAGAGAGGTGCTCTGCATCGTAGGGGTGTTTGTGTGGGTGAAGCCTTCATCTGTTATGGCACCAAGAGAAGGGAGGTGATCTGCAACCCAGGGGTTCTATGTGGGTGGTTGTGGGGATCCATGAGCGTTATGCTGCATTGGGTGCATTGAATATAAACATTAACATAGACCCATCTAGGACCTCTTTGATATGAACCTCTAGATTTTGAAGCTCAAGGATGCCTATCTGGAATTCACACAAATGATGTTCCACTAAATATTGGATTTCAAGATATAAAACCTCTTAGAGGTCCATACCAGACCAGGGATTAGATGGTTCTATTATAATTTATCCATGATGCAAGGAATTGGTAAATAAATATCTAGGAGGGAGGTTGTTATTGGATAAATCCGTGAGTGTGGACACAAACCGATCTCCCTAGATCCACCCGGATCTAGAAAAAAACAAGACAGAATAGGACGCTTTCCTTAAGTTTTAAATATTGAATTTACTAAGAGGCAAGAATAAGTAACATACCTTATAATCACTTCCTATAGTATTTGTTGCTCCCGCTTCACTCGAGTGCTCTTGTGCAGTCAAGATCAGAACAACAAAAACCAACCAAATTGATAGCGATAGCATAAACTCAATATAAACCTATGCATGTGATCAAGGAATCATACAATAAAACACAACAAGCTTTATAAGAAAGAATCATATTACTGTATCATATTAGATGTGAAAGAGAGATTACAACCATGGCCTTGATGTCGTAAGGTCCCTTCCAACTGTCCTTCGTTCCTCACACACTTTGACTCCAAGAATTTTGAGAGCATAGATCTGATGGTATTCACAATCTACCTTGACAAAGCAAATCTCAAAGCTACTCCAACCAAGCTAATAATTCCAAGACAACCAAAGATAACAAAAGCTCAAGCTAACTTTCTCCATGATAATTCCTCTCCTTTTATAAGTTGAAGAGGATAAGGTGAGGAGTTTAGGATGATCCCACTAAATCATGAAAGTGATCCAAACCATTCGGATGCCACCTCACCATAGAAGTTTCTCCTTCTAGAAGATTCGAGAAAACATTCATTTTTCCCATGTGATGGAATGCTCGCACCCTAGCTATAGAGAAACCTGCGAACACCTCGCACCCTAGCTATAGTACAACCTGTGAGAATGGGTCATTCTCGCACCCTGCCTATATAGCAACCTGCGAACTTCCCTTTTTATAAGGTTTTTACATAGGAAAAAACAACTTCTTTTCTCAGGAGAAGTTCTTCTCCCTTCTCTCTTTAGGAATTTAGGCCACTGACCCCTCTGAAGGAAACATATAGGTTTACATCATTAACTATCATAGGGATGACGAAAATAATGTGTAACAGAGATCCCCCCAAAGTATGAAGTTAGAACAGAGTGATATCTGAAATACTTTATCGAGTGTGTGTAGGGAACAAGGAACAGTTGGTCGGAAACCTGCCAACAAACAAGGAAATATAGTACAATAATATATCATCACTGAGGTAGGCATTCCCATACTTAGAATACAAATGACTCAAAGAATAAATTCCGACATGCGAATATCCATGTCCAGTAAGACAGGTCATGGCCACGAAACATACACTGTGGATCCATGCAGATATGACTCAAATATGAACATAGCCACCAAAAATACACTATGGATCTATGTGTTAAAGACTCAAATTTGAACATAGCCACCAGACATACAATGTGGATCTATGCAACAGTACACTAAATATACTCCAACGCAACCTGGATCTATAGGAAAATATCCAGGGTCTTCATCTCCGCCACTCTATAGTACGAATCTATCCATGTGAATACATGTATTGAAGTCGAACATGGTAGAAATGACCACTTGATTACCAGTCATTAGTGCATACCATTAACAAGCTCGAGGGAAATCACCATTAATGTCAATGAATCCCAAGGTACACTAGTACAATCCAACGAATGTGAATAAATGAGCTGAAGTCGAACACTCGGCGGAATCTCCCGATCAGGGGTCAATAATGAAAACCCACTATCGAAAGCGAGGAAACCTGCCATTGAGGCATGCAAGTTCCAAGGTACCAATTAATTTCTAAGTCTAATTCTTGGATAATGAGTTGAAGTCAACAGGAAAAGACTCGTCACAGGAGAGCCTTAATGTATCCCACATCAATGACACGAAACAAGTAACAAGATTTGATGTAGATCAGAGTAATAAGTGATTCAGGACTGACTCAGGGATGACCAACACAATAGAAGGCTTTAAGACTGCAGAAATGACCGACACAATAGAAGGCTTTTCGGGTTGAACATCTTTTTGAACATATTGATGACACGATAACTGTCTTGGAAATATTGACTCAACAACAAGGATCACAGACCAATTTGTAATCTTATAGGAGTATGATCAAGAGACAAGGAGATTTTCCAACCTAGACACAAGGCAAGTGAAAGGGTATCATGTTCAAAAGTGACTCTTCCACAAAATATAGGTTTAGACACAATTCTTTCCCAATTTTTCCCCCACCATTTCTGGCAAGTACCTCTTTATTTTTACGCAAGCTTGAGGATGATAACATATGCTTGTAATGTAAGCTCATCCTTCGGATGAGTCCCTCAGAGTATGTTTAACGAACCCTAGGAAGGAGTGGTTCGATCCCATATGGGCCTTTCGATGTTTGTTTAACGAGTCCAAAGAAAGAGAACTCAGGGGTTTTTCATGTTTAGAGAGTCTGAAAAAAACTTAAAGAAAACTCAGGTCCCATATGGGTCTTTCGATGTTTGTTTAACGAGTCCAAAGAAAGAAAACTCAGGGGTTTTTCATGTTTAGAGAGTCTGAAAAACACTTAAAGAGAACTCTCCGAGTTCCTTTTTCGTAAATTAGTTCAACGAGACCAAAAAAGTGATAAACTATCGCTCATCGAACATTTTCTTCAAATACTTTAACGAGCGTGAAAAGAACAAGATCCCTCAGCAATCTTTTCATGTTTAGAGAGTCTAAAAAGAGCTTAAAGAGAACTCCAGGGGGTTCCTTTTTCGTATAACCTTTACGAGTCCGAAAAAGTGATAAAAGTTTACTCGGTTATATTCTCATTGATTTACGAGCACGAGAAAGAACAAAGACTAAGCTCAGTAACTTATTCTCATGTATTAACGAGCATGAGAAAGAACAAAGACTAAGCTCGGGATTGTTTTTATTTTTACGCAAGCTTTAAAACACAACAAAACTATGCTTGGACCTAGTTTTATGTTTACACAAGCTTGAACCAAAGGAAACTATTCTTGAGGTAAGTGGTTTCATTTTTACACAAGCTTGAACCATAGAAAACTATGCTTGTGACTTCCCAACGCATAACACATGGATGGTTGGTACTTAGCCCCCAGCTTAAGAAACTAGCGGCTTAACTTCAGCATGAAGTCCAAAGGCTGAGGGAAATGCCCCCCAAGCTTCGTTTCATCCAACTGCAAAGGCGAATGAAATGAAGCTTCAAATACTAGATGAAGGACTTGACTCAAATAGAGAGGGGGAAAACTATTTCATTTTTTAACGAGCTTGACATAGAAACAAGAACTATGCTCGTAACCTCTGTTTCATTTTTTAATGAGGTTGCCTTAGAGACGCAAAAACTATCCTCGGAACCTCTGTTTCATTTTTTAACGAGGTTGGTACAGAGACACAAAAACTATCCTCGGAACCTCTGTTTCATTTTTTAACGAGGTTGGTACAGAGACACAAAAAATATCCTCGGAACCTCTCCTTGATCATGGATTCCAAGAGGACAATGCTCTGGAAGAACATCATGTCAAAGGACATAACTCGATCATGGCTTCCAAGAGGTCTTAACTGGAGGTAAGAAATACACTCGGGAAGGACACCATGTTGAAGGCCGCGACAGGAGTAAAGAGGTCAAGCTCTAACAACCCTATCGAAGAGATCACCATGTCAACTACTGGATCTAAGTCATCAGAAGTTGAAGCCATGGGAAACAACACCACATAATTGACCTGTGGTGGGGGCGATACTGTCTGCATACAAGAACCATTCAGGGAAGAAATCCAGGCGGGGTCAATGAATGAAAGTTGATCAATAGTCACAACCCGTCCATCATGAGGGAAAGATATCACACGAAAAAGAGTAGACACAATAGCTTTCATGGCATAGACATAATCTCTCCCAAGGAGTAAAGAAAAATCCAAGGGGTCTTGGACTACCATGATGTCAATAAAGATAGTTTTCCCTCCCAAAGTTACAGGAAACTGAGGAAGGTTCCCTAAAGGTTGACTAGGTCTTCTGTTAAAAGATAACAAATTCTACATAACCGATGCAAGTGGAGGACAACCCAAAGCATTCCAAGCAATAGAGGACAAAATACTAACAGACGAACCTTCATCTATCAATTTTTTGGTAACGTCCTGACCACAAACCTGTACTGTAATCTGGAAAGGAATGTAAGAGAGAAGATGAGGTCCAATTAGTACATCCCAATCAAAACGGATGGGCTCATTACTTGGAGGGGGTTCCACGGGAGAAGGAGGAATACCCCTCAGCACGGGAGATTTTGTATCAACGAGAAAAACATGGGCAGTATCGGGTTTACTCTCTAGCGGGAGAGTAGGATCGATCGATGGAGAGATCAAATCGACCACTTGGGTTTCATTCCTCAAGGGGAGAATGGGGTCGATAGGTGGAAATGAATCGACCGCTTGGGTTTCACTCTCTAATGGGAGAGTGGGGTTGATCGAGTATGGGATCGGATCAACCACTTGGTATACTGGTTCATCCAAAGACATGACCAGATTGACCACTTGATCAGCCAGACTGATCGACAGGGGAACCAGATTGATCATTCCATCAACTACAGGTGGGGTGAGAGAAAGCTTGCGATAAGCAGTTGGAAGTTGAGGCTGTGAAACAATCATGTCTTCCAGCAATTTCGACGCTTCGTCCATATGAGGACAAAGGTGAGTGAGATGACTCCCTTTGTATAACATACACAGGAACTTGACTCTACTTTTCTTCTTCCCAACTGGATCATGACTAGTTGATGGGAGGTCATCAGCATGTTGTTCAGAGGCTGATGACATGGGTTGGCGAGGATGTGTAGACCATACTTCTATAACCTTGGATATACCAGGGCAATCTTTAAGAAGATGGCTACCCTTACAAAGCCTGCAAGGGTACTTGGGCTTACGGGTTGTTTGGGTGATCTTGACATCATCAACACTCCCAACACGATTAACAGTAACTGGTTGTTTTCCAACATGTTTGATAGTGGTTGGAATTTTGGATCCTTGCTTATTTTTCTTCTTCTTATTCTTCCTTTTCTTCTTCTTCTTATTCACCGAGTTACTAGCTTCAAAACTTTTGCTCAACGAAGAAGATGGAACAGAAGACGACCTTGCAAGTGAAGAAGGTGAAGAAGACCCTACTGGTGAAGACGGTGAAGGATCAACATGAGGTTGATGTTCTTGGGGGGAAGTGCTTATGAACAAAGCATTTGCTGCATTCGGGATTACCTGAGTGGATAAAAACCACATCGGCAATCCAATTGTGAGACCTAGAAGGCTCAAAGTAGCAATGTGAAGAGGACCAATGTTTCCATAGGAAGGAAAAACAAAAGGTTCCCCTAGAGCAGAGTTTCCTTCATTGGTCATTTCGGGAACTGACGCCATGAAAAACAAAAATCCAATCTAGAGTCCACTAGGGAAAACAAACAACACACGCTAAAAATCTAGGAAGTAAGCAAACAAACAAAACCTTCTCACAATGAACGCACTAGTTGGTGATGAAATCCAACGTCACGGGAACAAAGTAAGAAGGGGCTGAGATAGAGCGGGTGGAAAAGTTACGTTGACGACCTGCTTAACGGACTTACACCCTGGTGCAATCTCCCACACATAATCGTGGGTATACCCTCTAAGGAGCCCGAGTGAGTTTGGCCAACGTCGATTCCAGGTACCGTGAAGACTTGCCCCTCCACAGTCACCTCAGGTAAAGAACCTAGAAAGATAGGCCACTGAGGTTACCAGTGACAACAATAAAGCCTGAGGGGATAGTCGACAGTCCGATCCACACGCAAGGGCAGGGTATCTAACCCGAAATCAACTTGAAAGGCTTCCACTCATCATTGTGGGTATACCTCTGAGTGATCCCCGTAATACGTGCAATCTCTACACTGATATCAGCAAAGCAGGGTGAGTAACTCTAGCAACACCAATGTGACCTAGTGCTTGACCCTTGTGTTAGAAGGGCTTCCTAGGAAAAAATGTAATAAGTGGATTTAACCGCTCCCTAACTCAAGATTCTATGTTTGTTTTCAACTTTGGAAAGTTATCTTTCACACCTATTCCAAAGCCCTACAACTAATCTAATGTAGGTTTGCTACCAGAAAAGATAAAAATGTCTAATCAATTTTTATAAGCGCTTTATT
>ML799628.1:98374-109069 GCA_009831015.1 Picea engelmannii
GTACATGTAGGCCCTGAAAATAAGTAAAGAAAATAATTACAAAATAAGAAAGTGTCAGGTCAGCCCTAATGTTAAAAGGAAGTGACATAAATGGTATAAATAAATATCATTATACATTCATTTGATACAAGTCGAATTTCAGAAAGAAGAAGAAGTAAAAGAAGGCCGGATTTCAAGGGAGGATGAAGTCTTTTGGTGATGTGTTCTAAGGTATGTTATTTTCAGGTCATCTTACCATTTTTGTTATAACTTTTTTTCTAGAACGATTCAGATGGTGACATAGATATGGTATTTATAAGACATATCAAGGTACCTCTGGTAAAAATTTCATCTCTTGATTCGCTATAATTATGGATATACACTCTGTGGAATATAGGGTTTGTGACCAGTCCTGAAACTAGTCAATAAACAGGTGTTCCGGGTAAAACAGTCATAACTTTTTCATACAGACTCAAAATGCAGTGGGACAACTTCCATTGGAAAGAGTACAGACTGTAGTTTCTTGTGTGCTAGTTGTATAATCAGATGTTAAATATTGAGCGCGGGGCATGCTGTACAAGTTGGGTCTTCTGAACATACCAGAATTGATTAAAGTTTTATTATCTCTCATATATTCTTGGGTGGAAGGAAGGGGAAAGGATAGAGAGTTCAGATCTCTCTTGATATTGGAGGATTGTATCTTCCTCTTGGAGGTTTATCCCTCCCTTTACATTTGGAAGCTGTAGCTATCTTTGGAAGTCATTACTTCCCTTGAACACAAACTATTGATTATTTCTCATATATATTGTGCATGGTGTATTGTGGTGTATTGGTGTAACTCTTATACTATTGTTCATTTCTCATTGGATATAATTGAATGGTTTAAGTATAAGTTGGAAAAGTTTTTTAAATTGTACTTGATACTGATTCACCCCCCTCTTAGTATCAACAAGAATGATGTCATTAGCTCATCATATTCACTCACAGATTACTCAGAGGATGATGTCATCAACTCATCATTTTTATTATTGCTGTCATTCACCCACCACAAATGTCATCTTGCACTGACCATGCATAGTGAGCAATGAATGGGGACAATGTTCAAATTTCTTCAAACTGTGCATGTATGCGTCGAAATTTGACATGTTTAGACCAGACACATGGCTTGATGGTATGGGATGGTTTCAATACTCAAGGATGTATGATGTCCCCACATAATCTTTGAGATCATCCACATTTGCATCAACCTTCATCATGTTGCACCTCTCATTGTCATCATTCGTCATTCCCTTCTATAGAATCATTGTCGGAACTATCTTGAAATTTTTCATGGAACTTCAAATACACCCATCACAAATTTCTTCCACTGACCCCACATAGTGAGCAGTGAATGGGGCCAACATTGAAATGTTTTCAATCTGTGCCCGTATGCATCGAAATTTGACATGGTTAAACTAGATAGTTTCCTTGAAGGTATGGGAGGGCTTCAATACTTAAGGATGTTTGATGTCCCCGCATAATATTTGAGATCATCCATGTTTGCATCAACGTTCAATATAATGGATGTCTCATAGGGAGCATAGTGAATGGGGCCTTCCTTGAAGGTGAATGGGCATAGTGAAGTTTCTTCCACTGACCCCACATAGTGAGCAATGAATGGGGCCAACGTTGAAATTTATTCAAATTGTGCATGTATGCATCGACATTTGACATGGTTAGACTAGACACATGCCTTGATGGTATCGCAGGGTTTCAAGACTCAAGGAATATGTCTGATGTCCTGACCACATAATCTTTGAGATCGTCCATGTTTTCAACAATGTTCATAATGGGGCATCTCATATTTGTCAAATGTCATTGTTTCCATCCGTAGAATCTTTGTGGGAACTCTCTTGAAATGTCATGGAACTTCCAATTCAACTACCAAAAATGTCATGCATCGACCTCACATAGTGAGCACTAGTGAATGGGACCAACGTTGAAATTTCTTCAATATGTGCCTGTATGCATCAAAATTTGACATGGTTAGACTAGACACATGCCTTGACGACATGAGAGGGTTTCAAGACTCAAGGATATTTGATGTCCCAACCATATAATCATTGAGATGGTCCATGTTTACAACAATGTTCACAATGGGGCGTCTCATATTTGTCAAATGTCATTGTTTCCATCCATAGAATCTTTGTTGGAACTCTCTTGAAATCTCATAGAACTTCCAATTCAACCACCACAAATGTCATGCACTGACCTCGCATAGTGAGCACTAGTGAATGGGGCCAACATTGAAATTTCTTCAATATGTGCTTGTATGCATCGAAATTTGACACGGTTAGACTAGACAGATGCCTTGACGGTATGGGAGGGTTTCAAGACTCAAGGATGCATGATGTCCTGACCACATAATCTTTGAGATCGTCCATGTTTGCAACAATGTTCATAATGGGAATCTCATTGTCAAATGTCGTTGTTTCCATCTATATAATCTTTGTTGGAACTCTCTTGAAATGTCATGGAACTTCCAATTCAACCACCAAAAATGTCATGCACCGACCTCGCATAGTGAGAAGTTAATGGGGCCAACATTGACATTTCTTCAATATGTGCATGTATGCATCAAAATTTGACATGGTTAGACTAGACACATGCCTTGATGGTATGGGAGGGTTTCAAGACTCAAGGATGTATGATCATGTCATATTGAAACATTTTGAAAAAATTTCAAAGTTGGCCCCATTCACAGGTCATCATTGTCCATCATGTACTCTAGCCCTAGTACAAAGTATTTTAATAGTTGTTTCTTTTAAAATTCGATTGATCAGAAAATTAAAATGAAACGAAGATGAGATGAGATGATATATAGAGTGGTTCTGTGAGTGATATTTGAGTATAAGGGAAAATATATCTTCCATGCCATACACAACATAAGGGAAAATGTTTCCTTTCTCTACTCAACAATCCCTTAAGCATCTCCTTCCTTTCCAGTGCCCTCAGTGGTCATTTCTAAATTTGGATTATTGAGTAACTAAGGGGAGTATAGTGTGGGGGTTATGTGAATAATGGTGAGAATGATCACAAGAGAATTTCCATGAGGTATGAGAATGAATGAATGACTCACACTTATTGAAAATGTTTAAACTCCCTACTGATGTGGGGATTTCTTTAATGTTGGAGGATATCAAAGATGTGTCATTGCAACTAAGTGGACATATGTTGGTGATAATGATGTGATAAACTCATAATATTCACTCACATATTATTCAGAGGATGATGTCATCATATCATCATTTTTATTACTATTGTCATTCACCCACCACAAATGGCATCTTGCACTGACCCCGCATAGTGAGCAGTGAATGGGGACAACGTTGAAATTTCTTCAAACTGTGCATGTATGCATCGAAATTCGACATGGTTAGACTAGACACATGGCTTGAAGGTATGGGAGGGTTTCAATACTCAAGGATATATGATGTCCCCACATAATCTTTGAGATCATCTACACTTGCATCAACGTTCATCATGTTTCACCTCTCATTGTCAAAATTCACCATTCCCTTCTATAGAATCATTGTCAGAACTATCTTGAAATTTGTCATGGAACTTCAAATACACCCATCACAAATTTCTTCCACCAACCCCACACAGTGAGCAGTGAATGGGGCCAACGTTGAAATGTTTTCAATCTGTGCTCGTATGCATCGAAATTTGACATGGTTAAACTAGATAGTTGCCTTGAAGGTATGGGAGAGTTTTTATACTTAAGGATGTTTGATGTCCCCGAATAATATTTGAGATCATCCATGTTTGCATCAACGTTCAATATAATGGATGTCTCATAGTGAGCATAGTGAATGGGGACTGCCTTGAAGGTGAATGAGCATAGTGAAATTTCTTCCACCGACCCCGCATAGTGAGCAGTGAATGGGGCCAACATTGAAATTTCTTCAAACTATGCATGTATGTGTCAAAATTCAACATGGTTAGAACACATGCCTTAACGGTATGCGAGGGTTTCAAGACTCAAGGAATATGTCTGATGTCCTAGCCACATAATCTTTGAGATCGTCCATGTTTGAAACAACGTTCATAATGGGGCGTCTCATATTTGTCAAATGTCATTGTTTCCATCCGTAGAATATTTGTTGGAACTCTCTTTAAATGTCATGGAACTTCCAATTCAACCACCAAAACTTTCATGCACCAACCCTGCATAGTGAGCAGTGAATGGGGCCAACGTTGAAATTTCTTCAATATGTTCCTGTATGCATCAAAATTTGACATGGTTAGACTAGACACATGCCTTGACGGTATGGGAGGGTTTCAAGACTCAAGGATGTTTGATGTCCCGACCACATAATATTTGATATTGTCCATGTTTGAAACAACATTCATAATGGGGCATCTCATATCTTTCAAATGTCACTGATTCCATCTGTAGAATCTTTGTTGGAACTCTCTTGAAATTTCATGGAACTTCCAATTCAACCACCACAAATGTACTCATGCACCGACCCCGCATAATGAGCACTAGTGAATGGGGCCAATGTTGAAATTTCTTCAATATGTGCATGTATGCATAAAAATTTGACATGGTTAGACTAGACACATGCTTTGACGGTATGGGAGGGTTTCAAGACTCAAGGATGTATGATGTCCCGACCACATAATCTTTAAGATCGTCCATGTTTGCAACAACGTTCATAATGGGCGTCTCATTGTCAAATGTCATTGTTTCCATCTGTAGAATCTTTGTTGGAAATATCTTGAAATGTCATGGAACATCCAATTCAACCACCAAAAATGTCATGCACCAACCCCACATAATGAGCAGTTAATGGGGCCAATGTTGAAATTTCTTCCATATGTTCCTGTATGCATCGAAATTTGACATGGTTAGACTAGACACATGCCTTGACGGTATGGGAGGGTTTCAAGACAAAAGGATGTATGACATCATATAGAAACATTTTGAAAACATTTCAATGTTGGCCCCATTCATAGGTCATTGTTGCCCATCATGTACTCTAGCCCTAGTACAATGTCTTTTAATAGTTGTTTCCTTTAAAATTCGACCGATCAGAAAATTAAAACGAAATGAGAAGAGCCCTAGTACAATGTCTTTTAATAGTTTTACTCTAGTCGAGAAGACCCACAAACCCTTTTAGAAGTGTTGTTATTATAGCAAACTTGTCACAACATCCGTAAAATGCAACATATTTATATATTTTATAACATCACAATTCTAAAAATCATTGACCAAATCAAAGTTGAATTGGTCAAATACTAAGTGACCATTGGAGGGGGAACACCTAGTTTCCATATTGTCGAAACTATGACAACTATCTTCACAAACGTGGCAAGAGAGACGACTATGTCACAAATGTGGAAAAATAGATTACTATGTGGAAAATGTGGCAAGAGAGACGACAACCTGGCAAGAGAGACAACAATGTGGCAAGAGAGACGTCAACGTGGTAATAGCGAAGTTATTGGGCAATATGGAAAAAAAAAAAAATCCTCTATTTTTCAACAATATGGCCAATTTTGTCCATAACATCGCAAATAGAACATCAAATTTTTTACAATATGTACTAGTGGAAGCACCGAATCCCTAGTTTCTTCAACTACAATTGAAAATATGTTGCAACACCTAGGTTTACCAACTTCATATGGAAGGAGGCTAAAACCTCCTTTGCAGGATCCAACCAGCCCTAGAACCACCCAACCTCCCTTTTTATGATAAGAACTTTAATATTCAAATCTTCATAATCTTCTTTGGATTTTGCTGCATATATTCATTTACTTTCTTGTCCTTTTACTCTATTATTGATCTTCAGATTTCATGTTTAAAGACACTTTCTTTTAACAAGAATTTTTCTTTATATAGTCTTCCAATGGTCATGCATAACTAAACAGTTGCACCTATTCAATATATGAATGTATCTCTTCATTATAAGTATGTGTCTTTTCAATATAATAATCCATTGTGACTTTTCAATAATATTTATATGAAAAGTCATATTCTTTTTGAAAAGTCACGACCTTTTTAAATAATAATTGATTTTGCCCCCTTTTTAATTTTTAATTCACTCTTTTACCTTACCATGGGTACATACTACCATGGTTTGCAAATATCATGTGCATTTTCACTTTTACCCTTTTTCTTTTACCTTTTATTTTAATCCAATTTCACTTTTACCTTTTTCTCTAATCCAATTTCACTTCCACCCAACTTTTCAACTTTTGTTATTTATTAACGTCATATTTATATTTAATCCAATTTCATTTCCACTTTTGTGTAAACTCCATTTCCACTTTTATATTTATTAAAGTGATACCAAAGTAACATTTATGTTTAATCACTTACTAAAATTTGACAAATGTTTGATCACTTGCTAACATTTAACATCAAAGACAATTTATTCAACAATTGACTGTGTGAGTGGATCTAACCATTGGTGGCTGCTAGAATTTTTTTGAGTTTGAAGAGTGATCCAACTTCGATCTGGCAAGAATGATGACCAAAAATTCCTACAAAATATTTAATATCGTGTTGATCTGATAGACTCAAGGGTTTTAATTGCTTCATCAACAAATTTCCCTTTGACTATACTTTGAAATGATAGTGCGTGAGAAAGTATTCAAGAGGGTGACTTGCCAGTATTCGTTTTGTTCATCACAATCCTATCTCAACATAATATGCAGTCACTGTGACAACTTGACTTGACTAGTGTGGTAACTGAAATTGTCTCATTCTTTCATTTTTCATTATTTCATTCTTTAAAATCACTCAACTAGGTGATCCCCTATATTATGGTAGTCCACTACATTCTTGTAACTCAATATTCCTGTAGATTTCATTGCAATTCCATGTCATACTTCACTATGACACATT
Organism: Picea engelmannii; assembly: GCA_009831015.1. NCBI lineage: Eukaryota > Viridiplantae > Streptophyta > Pinopsida > Pinales > Pinaceae > Picea > Picea engelmannii. Next base: position 105,252 of record ML799628.1, read on the forward strand.
TTGTCTTCATGTTGACATCAATGCCAAAACAATATTTGGATCAATATCCCCCTTTGGCATTGATGGGAAAACATCGTAAAACCAAAATGCTCCCTTAACAATGAGTAATTATTTTACCATTCTTTTCTCCCCCTTTGAAATCAGTGTCAAAGATTCTGATACCAGAAAGAGTTTCATCACCAATTCTCTATTTCTCAGCCTTCTTTTGTTTTGAGTGACAGTACATGTCAATTTTTTTTCTTCTTTCTCCCCTTGTCAACAACCCTTTGTTTTTTTAGTGAACCTTTTTCCATCCTTTGTTTTTGACAACTCCCTTTGTAAACGTTTCTCCCCTGTCAATGTTTCTCCCATTTCATCATAATTTTTTATTTTATTGTACAGAGATTACTCCCATATTTTTCCTTATATGTTCAAATGCTTCTTTAGGAAGGGGTTTAGTGAATATGTCTATTATCTACTCCTTTGAACTAACATACTCCAATCTAACCTTTTTTACACTAACTTTCTCTCCCAAGAAATGATACTTGATGGGTATATGTTTGGTATTTGCATGCATGATTGGATTCTTGGAGATGTTGATGGCACTTGTATTGTCACACTATATAGGTATCAGTTGATTACATTCAATTTCAATTTCCTCCAATGTTTGTATCATCCACAATATTTAAGTGCAACATTGAACAACTATGACATATTCATCATCTACTGTATATAGTGAAATTAATGATTGTTTTCTACTTGACCATGAGACTAGACATTCTCCTAAGAAAAACGCATTTCCACTAGTGCTCTTTTTGTAATCCACACTACCAACCCAATCAACATCTGTGTAGGCAATTAGTTAAAATCCTGTATTCCTTGGATGCCTGTTGAGGGGTCAAAATTCGCCTTTAAATAAACATTAGGAATCATGCCTAGAGATGAGGCCCAATTAGACTCTTCCTTATTTGGGGTAACACGATTCTCCAGATTGGTAGTTCGACAAGTTTTGATGGGATTTACTATGTTATAGGATATATATTTATAAAATATTTTTTGTTTCTTTATAAGATTATTTATTAAGTATCCGATGAATGAATTCTTAAGAAGGTTGGGTTTAGGCTAACTTGTTACCGACAACACATAAACGACACCTCTCTCAATCAATATCAAACAATAGTATTGTTGATTAAGGTTGGTTGTCATTGATGTTAGCCCTTGAAGAAAGTCTGATGGCGAATTTCGGTAGCACAAAGGATTGGGTAATGGACCCAAGGTTGTTTCATGTATAATGGTATGATTTTTAATATATTTGAAGGTAATACTATTCTATATGGATAGTACATGTCATACCATTTCTGGTGGTATGTGGAACATCACATAACTCCTCATGGTTTGAGAGTTATGGCCTTACAAAGTTGGAGGACCCTCATATGTTGGCTTGAAGCCCCAAAAGGTCAAAGAAGTCAAAGATATTGCAAAGAAGAAATTATTATTGAAATGGTAGAGTAAAGTGACAAAGTCAAGAAGGATTACTTAAATAATAAAGTGAAGTGACAAAATCAAAGAAGATTATTTAAATGATAAAGTGAGGTGACAAAGTCAATGAGGAATATTTAAATGATAAAGTAATGGAGAACTTTATAATTATGGAAAGTGGTTAACCCTAAAAATGAGGGAAATAGGTTAAGTGACCTAGAAATAGGTTAAGTGACCTAGAAATGGGTTAAGTAACCTAGAAGATGGAGAGTTTAAATAAGAGGAAAGGCTCTCTCATTTTACATCACACTTGAGCATATTGAATATCTATAGGTGATTGAGGTAATCGAAGGATACCTAAGATGAATTTCAGAGGGAAGGTGAAGAAAATAAGGTTGGAATTCAAGGGAGGATAAAATCTTTTGATGATGCTTTCTAAGGTGTTTCAGGTAAAAATGTCATAAATTCTTCATAACATATCCAAATTCAGTAATACCAAATGTGTTGGTTAGAGTATAGTCTGTAGTATTCTGTGAAACATTTTTAGATATATCCAACAAATATTCCATGCGAGGCACACTCTGCAAGGTCTCTCTCTAGAATAAGCCATAATTCAGTAAGGTATGTCATTTTTGCTATCACTCCTTTTGTGAAATGTTCCAAGTAGTGACACCTGGAGGAATTTCATAAAACACACTAAATAACATTGTGTATCATTTTCATATATTTATTCATTACAGGTACATAGTTATGATTATTTCAAGTTAGGGTTGTTGACTAATCCAAAACTACTCATGTGAGACTACAGAAAAATTTGATGAAAATGCTAGTCTCTTGTTGTTAAAGTTAAGGAAGGTTTGTAGGTATGTGATCATATACACCAGGTCTATTATAGAGTTAGAAATCATATTTGTATGATGATATTGATGAGTTCTTTTGGTTGAGGTACATGTTGGGTACATGGTTGAGACAAGTAGTTGATGAGTTGGCACCTACATGAGGTGTATAGTTGATGATGTTGGTACATATTGATGAGTCATAGTTGATGAGTAGTTGAAACATGATTGGTACATAATTGGTAAATGGTTGGATGCACTTGTTTATGGTACAGGTTGATTACAGGTTGGTGCATGGTTGATGCACTTGTTTATGGTATAGGTTGATTACAGGTTGAGGTACAGGTTGATGCATGGTTCATGTTTATTGGTACAAGTTTACAACGGTATATCTCACAGTGATAGTGTGATAGTGGTTCCATCATTCTATTTCTACTTCAAGGCGGTTGGACAAGGAAAGGAAAGGTGGTTGTATCCACCTTCCGGTTGTAGCCGGAGAACATAGGGGGTTGTAGCCTCCTTCTAGTTGTATCCAAAGAGTAGGGGAGTTGGAGAATCCATCAGGTTGTAGCTTGAGAAACAAGGGGGTTGGAGCCTCCTTCTAGTTGTAGCTGGAAAACAAAGGAAGTTGGCGCTTCCAATGAATGTAATTCTTCAAGACATATAAGAAAAAGCATTCTGTGGTTTTCTCCTGCTTTGGGTTTCCACATAAAACACTGGTGTACTGTGTATGTGTATGATTGTTCATTTGTTAATTGATTATTTACTTTGAAGTTATTGGATGATAATGCTACATTGATATAACACTTGGATTGTATGGTTAAAAAGGATTAAATTTATCTATTACTGATTCACCCCCCCTCTTAGTAGTCCAACAATCGACTGATTACATTCAATTTTAATTTCCTCCAATGTTTGTATCATCCATAATATTTAAGTGAAACATTCAACAACTAAAATATATTCATCCTCTACTGTAGATAGTGAAATTGATGATTTTTTTCTACTTGACCATGAGACTAGACATTCTCCTAAGAAAAATGCATTTCCACTAGTGTTTTTTTTGTCATCCACACTACCAACCCAATCAACGTCTGTGTAGGCAATTAGTTCAAATCCTTTATTCCTTGGATGCCTGTTGAGGGGTCAAAATTGGCCTTTAACTCAACATTAGGAATCACACCCAGAGACAAGGCCCAATTAGACTCTTCCCTGTTTGGGGTAACGCAATTCTCCAGATTGATAGTCTGACAAGTTTTGATGGGATTTACTATGTTATAGGATATATATTTATAAACTATTTTCTATTTATTTATAAGATTATTTATTAAGTATTCGATGAATGAATTCTTAAGAAGGTTGGGTTTAGGCTAACCTATCACCGACAACATGTAAATGACACCTCTCTCAATCAATATCAAACAATATTATTCTCTTATTGATCAAGCAACAAACATCATCTAGGAATATATATATATATATATATATATATATATATATATATATATATATATATATATATAT
>ML799628.1:119462-135434 GCA_009831015.1 Picea engelmannii
ATCTCGAAAAACCTTCATTTGGACCCTCAAAATGGCCCCGGAAGTGAAAACCTGCTAAAAATAGTAAATTGCCAAAATGGCCAGAAAACTGTTTTGAGCCATTTGGAAAAGGTGGGTGGCCCCCGATATCCACCTGGATCACCTAGTTATGAAAATCTCCTTGTCCCATTTGAACTGACTATAAATCTCCTCGAATTCAATTCTCATGAATCTGACCTCCTGGGTGGTGTCCTAATAGTATTCCACTTGATTCTTAATATGCACCAACTCCTCTCTCATAGAATCATCTTCTTGTTCATCGTACCTCACCCTATCTATAGTGGCACTAGATATATCCATACCTGCCCCTAATAGATAACTTACCCTGGATTGTCCTGTGTCCAACAAGTTTTCGTTTATTGTGATCATTACCACACTGTCCAAAGTAAGTCTCCTCTTTTTACCAGTTCTCTTCACAATCAATTGTATTTTCCCATTGTTGGGCCTAAGATATGATCACTTTCATGATGGTTATTATACATTTTTTCTACATGTACATATGTGCTTTTCATCTTTTAAAAGAGTTTTTTGAAGAATTTCATGATAAAATGGTATGATCGCCATAAGGTACATGTAATTCATGATTAATGATTGAATCAAGTATAATTCATCATGTTTTATGGTTTCCAAGAGATAATTCACATTTTTTTGGTGTTAAAGGGAAAAAACGCACTATGTTTTTAGTTATGGCACTCGATTTGGCACTTGTTCCAGCACTCCGTATTGCACAGAAATGGAAGGCGAGTTAGAGGTTTATGGCATTGGCGGCCAGTTTTGGTTGAATCAAGAACATGGGTTTTGTTTGTCCTTATCCCCTCCATCTATTGAGCTCCAGACAACTCAGTTTCAGTTGTCCAAAGAAGGCGATTATTGGCTCGCTCTGTTTTATCTGTTAGGGCATCATTTATTGTAATTTGCCGAATTTAGAAGTGGTTCGACCCTCCTATGGCCGACCACTTGGGTTGTAAGATTATAAATACTGATAGGATGGTCATAATATTGTTAAGCAAGTAGAATAATCATTGTATTGGAGACAAACTTGTTTTTCTCTGTTTTTGAGTTTTTACATTGCCAGAATTATGCCAGAACTGTGTTTTGGATTTTTATGGTGAATTTGGCCTACTGAGTTCATGGTGCGCTTTTAGAGAGTGACCACGACTTGCTGGGGGGCCCACCATTAGTCTGGTAGCTGTCTTCATGTATGTTTTTCATTTCCTAATTTAATTGCTCTCTTTTTATTTTTTGTACATGTATATTTTTATTGTGCTAATTATTTTGTTGTAGCTTAATTGTTTTAATTGTTTTGCAGGTTAGATGTGGATACATATTAGCATGTATTGATTTTGTAGGCTAGGAAAAGACTTGCAAGTCTCTCTCTCTCTCTCTCTCTCTCTCTTTATACTAACCCCATGTGCATAGTAGATGTTAAATGATGCTTTCTTTTATAATTTTACAATCAAGTTTAGAGCAGATTTTTAGTTAGAACAAAACATAGTTTTAATTTGGGTTTTCTTCTAACAAGCATTGATGGATGGATAGATTTAATTCCAGTTTTTAGTTACATCTTCCTTACTTCAGTTTTATATAGAATTCATTTAATTAGTTGTTGGTTAATATAGATTGTTAATTTACTTTTTAATATCAGTTTTTAATTTCTGTTTTTAATTATTTCTTTATTGCAGTTTGAATGGTTAGAGTAGACATAGCATAGTTTTATTTTACGCAATTTCCTTTCCTAGAATTAAAATGCAATTAAATTTCTTAGTTAAATAATGATGATCTCGTTATGTGGTTGATGGTTTATACATGAATATGCAGGGTATTTAACATTATTTTTGTCATGGCTAAATTCTCATTGAATTATTTAATCCATACCTTTCATTTTTTCATTGAGATTAGTGTTGAGATTATACCATTGGAATTGTCCTTTGTTTTCAAGTGTCATCGAGATATTATCCAACACCAAATATATTCACACAACCACCAACATTATATTTGAATTGTCATAGGTTAAAAGAATAGTTTTCCTGCTTTCATAGATATAGTTTCTTGCTTTCATAGCTTAGGAAATAGTCTTATTTGTTGTTGTAGGATAGATAGACTTTGCTTTGATAGATTAGATAGCAATTTGCTCAAGAATTAGTTGTTAGTATTTCTTTCTCTCAATAGAATAGAGTTCCTTTCATGCATTGCATTGAGCATTTAAATTTCCTTTCACGCAAGAGAAATAGTTTTTCATTAGGCATTTAGTCCACTTGCCTCTTAGGCTAGATAGTTGTTCAATGAGAATTTTTTCTTGCAGTAGTTAGTTTCCTTTGCTTACTTGTATTTTTATGTCGTAGGTTAGTTAGTTGCCTTTGCTTACTTGTCTTTGCTTTAGTAGGTTAGTTAGGTGTCTTTTCTTACTTGTCTATTTGCTTTAATAGGTTAGATAGGTGCTTTTGCTTACTTTCTTATTTATTTTCTTTCATAGGGTAGTTTCTCATTGAATGTAGGTTGGCAAGTTAAATAAGTTTGCTTTTCTCATTTTCTTATTATGCTTAGTAGTTTGCTTTTGCTAATTGTTAAACTAGTTTCCTTTACACAGAGTTTTCATTTTCTTTCTTAGGAACTATCCATCAACTCTTGACCCAAAAGTACTTAGGTTACCTAGTTTCATTTTTCTTAGTAGGGTTTTCTCATTAGGTAGTTTTGCTTGAGTAGATTAGACTTAGATAGATTCCTTCCTTAGTTAGACTATACTCCTACCGGCCTTCTACCTTTGACATATATTTTGCTACAACTCTAAGTTTACTTACCCCGAGTTGACAATTTAATTAAGGGTTTTTAAGTGTCTTTCTAGTGCATATAGAACACCCATCACCTATCATAATTGATGGCTTGAACATCAACTACCTCGTCCACCAGCTTTGGGATTGGTTGGCCACCCCATGAGAGAGCATTTCCTAAACTTCCTGGTGTATCAAAATGTTCAAGTACAATGTCTTTACCTCTATTGACCCCCGAATCCTTATGGTTTGTCCCCTCACCATGTTCTCAGGCTATTTGATATGGTCCAAATGCTCCAGTTGACCCCATTCCTTTCCTATTGGGCAAATTTCCAATTTGTACTATGCTTGGGGAATTTTTTGTGACCCTCTCTACTGTTTTCTCTATTGAGTCTTCTAATATTGGGAGTGCAGAGTTTGTTGGAGGTCTTATTGAGGCTTCCTTGGGTTATTTTCTACCTTTATCCTCTTCATCCTTTTCTCCTTTGCTAGAGTTACCCCCCGATGAGCCTTTAGTACTTGGGATTCCTTTCTCCTTTCCTTTTCCCTACATCTCATCTTTTTCGATGGCAATTTTGTTTCCATGCTTGTCTTTATCTCTCAGTTCCTCCTTGGTTTTGTTGTTTCCTTCCTTTTCCTATAGTGGCTAAGGGGTTCGGTCTGGGGTGGTGTGATAACCTATAGCTACACTCATCTATGTTTCTATGTCCAAATATTTCGGACCCTGAGACACCTGTGTGCCTAATACCTATGTTACTGCTTCATTTGTAACAAGAACTGTAGTATTTTCTTCCTTGACATCACTATCATATATCATGATCAGGTCAACAATGACATGAGCTACTTACCTTAGGGCATCTAGATTTGTTGATATTACAAGTTCCGGCTATGTTCCTAGTTCTTCTACAGTTGTTTTCTCTAAATTTTGTTGTTCATTATATTCTTATACCGAGGTATTCCTAGGGGCTTCTAGCTCCCTACTCCTCCGAATGTGACTGGAGTTATTATCATGGATGTTTACTTCTGGAACTATGATAGTGTCCTCATGCATTTGCATCATCCTTTCAACTTCCTCTATAAGCCTTCATTCCTCTGACCCATCCACCATCTACTTGATACCTTCCTGTTGAGATTGTGCCACTGCTACTTCCCCTATTGTTTGTTTAAGAAAGTCCAATTGTTCATTCCCAGGCAGGGCCATGAACTTGACCAAGTCTAGTTTTTCTTTTCTCTACAAAACTTCATCCTAGCTGAAAGCATTCTATATGGATATTTCTTCCATGAAATCATCATATGGGTAAGGCTAATGGGACACCACCTGATTAGCATGTTCAACCACCAGTTTTCTAAGGTTGTGCCTCCTTTATATCCTCGTGACGAACCTGTACTCTATTTGACTTTGAGCTTGTTGTATGGCCTGTGTGGTATCCTTCAAGAAATGGTAACCTACATAGAAACCATAGGGAATAAATATTATTTTCTTGTCCTTTACCAGAGATGCATTGAACCATTGTAGAATAGTCTTGTAGAAAATTTATCCTAACACCACTTTATCGGGCACATGGATTGGAAATAAGTGTGGTGCTAAAAGGGCTCTAAAAATTCTGATATATGTGCTTCTTTCCTCTAAGTACCAATGTCAAATATTGGATATTACTTTCCTTGCTACTTATGAGAGTATTGGGTAGTCTTGTTTAAACATTAAGGAATACACTCGAGCTATGAAACCATCACAAATTAAAGTCATTGATATTTTGTACCTGTTCTCCCATAATATGCTAAAATAAGCATGTACCGATAATTCAGAAACATGCCAGATTAGGCTCAAGAAAGGGAGTACATTCTTATCCCATATCGCATCTAGGAGATAAGATTCCATGTAGAGCACAAGGGTTTCTCTAGTTTTTGAGTTCTACGCTTCCTCTATCTTGGTGCTCAATTTATTGGAGATAATATTTCCCTTTTTAAAGGTGTTTCCAGATGTAGCTACTATATAATCCAAAGACATCCAATCCTTGGAGAACCTAGAGAAATGATTGTCTTCGTATAAATGACATACCAAGGCCATCATGAAAATGTAGAGTTGTCAGAGGTTCACTATGTTATACCACCCTAAGGCTCGATTCACAAATTTCTTATCCTCCATCCACCAAGATGCATTCAATTGATCAATATTATGGTTTTCATAGAACACCACCACAAAATCCTTGTTCAACCTCTGTCGAAAAAAAGACGTCGATACACTCTCCATATTTTTTATTTAGGAGGATTTTTTCTGCATCGGCATGATGAATGATCCACTCTAGGATTTCAACATGTTAACACTCTATAATTTACCCAAGGCTATGGAGGCAGTCACACAGGTAACCTCAAACCACTTGGGGTCTTGGATCTATCCCTCCAAGACTCAAAGAGGGCTCTCTCTATATGATTTAACTTGGTATGGATTAGGATAAATATCGGGCTAGCTATGAAAGTATGGGGTTGGGGTTTTTAAATGGTTGTTTTGGGACAACAAGGAGGGCCATTGGGCAAATGGGGTCTGCACTTAAATATGTGATTCACTCTCATATCTAGACAAAGCTTTTACACAGATCAAGGTAATGGAAATGTTGGATTGAATTAAGTTTGAATGGTGTCGATTTGAGGAAGAAATAGGGGAGGAAAAAGCAAAGCAAAGGAGCAACTAAGAATTCCTTAACTGATATTTTTAGAAGAGAAATATAAAGATCATCAAAAAATCAGATGCAGAGTATTTTGCCAATAAATTTTGCTCTGTTACTATCTTCTGACAATAAGAATTGAAAAACAAGTGAAAAGATGACAGGAAAAATACTTAACAAAGAAGGAAATGCCACCAACACATCTGCACAGGAATCCTGTAAAAAGCATGCCCATTATAGATCAATCATTTAATGATTACAGAAAAAGTTTTTTCTGGAATGGCAAAGCCCATGTTCAAGCCAAAAGGAAAAATACCTCACAGGTCGAACCCTCTGTACCTCCAATTCATCCAATATATATCAATCTATAGCCACATTAGATCCCTATGAGTCGAACTCCTCTAGCCTACAAAAGTGGATCTGTTCCTATATTTTGGCTGATGTTTTAAATGCTGGGAGTTTGGGATCTTTACTTCATTCCAAAAATAGAAAACAATTAACAAATTAAAACGACACCTGTAGATTATCTCCGAATTGTTATAGCTAATGAAAAAAAACTCCTTAAGATCTGGAACTTCTTTGTATCCACTAATCTTCTGCCTCAAAATGCTAAAAGACACCTCACCAAATGCTAAGCTGTCACTTGAGAACTTGACTGTTAGTTATATTGGATGAGTTTGAGTTTCCATTTGTATTCTTCTCTTATCCTTGAGCTGTTAAAAATATCTAAGAACAAGGGATAAGACTAATTTTTTTTCCACCTGTCATTTTTCTAGCCTCGGATTCTAGATCTGCTTCATTTGTTCTGGCTGATCTGGTGTCTTGACCAATCATGCATTGTTGAGAAATAGAAGCTGCAAGGACTAGCACTCTTCAATTGTAAAGATAATAAATCTAGTAACAGGATGGAAATATAAGCCTCAGCTCCACATTCCCATAATCCACTTGTTACAATATTAATCCACAAACACAACTCTGATCTTCAACTCCATGCGCTTCTCTTTAACCAATAAAACAAAAATCATACAAGAATTGACCCATTTTGCAGAATTATTTGTCCATATGTCTGCGCTTATGTTTTCTGTGTGCATTACCAGTGTGATTGTTTCTACTGGGTTTGCGGGCCTTCTTACCACTACTGAAAATGGATGAATACGCCATCAATATGCTGAACACTAGCAACGCCAACAAGGGAGATGCCATAAACCAAACGAGCTCTTTGGTAGCCAAAGCAGCTGTAAGCTCATATGTTTTTAATGTCTGTCTCACAGAACGTTGCAACTGGCGATGGTACTTTGTTGCAATTGTGAGAAATCTTCCGTAGGCATTAGCAATAGGTTTTGAATATGGTTGCAAAATGACATTCGCTTTCTCAATATGAGGTTGTGAAGCAGTGACAACTTTTTCAATATGACATTGTGAAACAACAACGACTTGATCTATGTAAGGACCACAAATATCCTTGACTGTTTGCACATGGGGACTTAGTGATTCCTAAGATTTAACAAGATGTGGCTTGATGGTATCCCTTGACACCTCATAACACTCAATAGATTTAGTTTTTAAAGTCTCCACATGTGGTTCAAGGGAAACCGTAGCTTGCTGCCACTGCTTCTTCAAGGCAGGGCCCCAATGAGTATTTGTTGTTTCAAGATGGGGTCTTTCCTAGTTGTAAGAAATGGCATCGTGGAAAATTTTTGGCTCATAAGGGTTTTATCTCATACTCTAACTAAGCATGTGCGCTCACTTGGTTACTGGGATTATCTTTGGCTCCTAAGAATTCACTTTGACAGCTGCCAAACTCCTTAGCGATGGATGGAATAAGAAACTGCCTCCAATTTTGTGTTCAAACAGGAGATTGCCAGATGTCCCATGAGGAATTCATGGTAGAAATCAGGCCTGCGCTTTTATTTTATTTTTTGGCTTCTGTGAGCAATGTCCCACATTCACGAGGAGAAGGAATTTATAAACGTTTATGTATGTGAGTGTTTGCATCATATACTCGATGATGTGAGCCCAAGGCTACCACTTGAGTTTGGTGTTGGTGCTTTGGCGTTGGCTTGGATGTTGTTTGCTTTGGTGAGTGACTTGTGTTGTTGTTAATGCAGATGCGCGGCTCCAGATATAAAGAACAACTCTCGGTGTTGAGCTTGGCCTTGGGCCAACATATTTGTTTTAATTAAAATTTTAAGAAAACCAAACCAAAAACTTGTGATAAGGCCGAGAACTAATTTAGACTTAAAAAAGTCCAAATTAGACTAATAAGTTCAAAGTTCAGGTTAAAAACAAAACCAAAAAGTTAGCCATGTATCACTTTTTGCCACCCAAACCAACTATTCATATTTTCTTTCCCAAAATGCACCGACATTTTAACATGCTTTGAAGCTCGCGTGAAAGGTTCTTGGCTTATGCTTGATCAGAGTCGAGTGCTTTCTGCCGCCTTCACTATGAATCATGAGCAAAAGCGTAATGCCTGAAATAGATAGATATTAGTCAGAACACTGATTTCCCCTATTATATAGGGTTCTAACATAGGCTCCACCTAGGGAAGATAGCTCCGAAGGAGGTGTCTAGAATCCATAGAACTCTAAATTTCGCAAACCAGCTGATCATTGGGCTATCCCCAAACTGTAGACTGAAAATAAAACTATGAAGAGATAAAAAAAAAAAAGTGCTCATCCTATTGAGCTTATTGGTGCATTCCTACCTACCCTACTTTGCTAACAGTTATTGCTTCAATCAGGTAATGAAAAAGTGCCAATGAAGCCAACCCAGCAGTTGATCCCATGATTGGGCTTCCTCATCATGCTTGATGAAAATCAAAACTGAAATATGTAATGGAAACTGGTGACATATTTGGTCTTTATAGAGAATACATGTTTGAAAAATCGAGCTAACATGAACCTCCATGTAATCTGCTATAGGATCAATTAAAGCATGATGCATGATATTCATTCCTAGATCTTCTATGACTAGTTGATCAGTTGCATTTTCAAAATTAAACCCTGCATTTACAACTTCAGCCTTATACTTGAAAACATAATCATCATCAATCTGCAAATCAACAGGTAGTATGATTTCCTCTTGCTCTGGAGAAGGAAGATTTTCCAAGAATTCTTTGAGATCTAGGAAATTATATGACTGAATTTGAGAATCCAAAAGTTCAATATCATTTTCAAACTTTTCAATAACTAGCTCAAGAAAAAAAAATTTACTTTTAGGGGAAAATTTGCTCAATTCCAAAATAAGAAACATAGTTGTTAAAAAGTCTTCGTCAATGTGAAATTCTGCTAACTTACCCCTGAATTCTTCTATGGCTTCAAAAGATATAGGATTTTCCACATACCCTGTCATCTTGAAACATCATCAAGGCTTTGAAATCTGGATTCTTCAGCAGTGAAGTCACTTGTGAACTTTGAAGCTCGGGATCTTGAACAATGGATTCGCCAGGTGAATGGTACGACCTTCCTGTGTCTGGTCATTGTCCACCATCAATGATCATATCTAGAGCTTTGAAGTGTACTATTGGGGAAATATCCCCAGTATGGTTGCCAAAAATGTTAATGCTCTGTAATTTACCCAAGGCTGCGGAGGCAGTCACAGAGGTTACATCAAACCACTTGGGGTCTTGGATCTAGCCCTCTAAGACTCAGAGAGGGCTCTCTCTATATGATTTAACTTGGTATGGAATAGGATAAATATCAGGCTAGCTATGAAATTATGGGGTTGGGGTTTTTAAATGGTTGTTTTGGGACAGCAAGGAGGGCCATTGGGCAAATGGGGTCTGCACTTAAATATGTGATTCACTCTCAGATCTAGACAAATCTCTTACACAGGGCAAGGTAGTGGAAATGTTGGATCGAATTAAGTTTGAATGGTGTCGATTTGAGGAAGAAATAGGGGAGGAAAACGCCAAGCAAAGGAGAAGCTAAGAATTCCTTAACTGAGCTTTTTAGAAGAGAAATATAAAGATCATCAAAAAATCATATGTAGAGTATTTTGCCAATAAATTATGCTTTGTTACTATCTTCTGACAATAAGAATTGACAAACAAGTGAAACGATGACAGGAAAAATACTTAACAGAGAAAGAAACGCCACCAACACATCCGCACAATAATCCTGTAAAAAGCATGCCCATTACAAATCAATCATTTAGTGATTACAGAAAACGTTTTTCTGGAATGGCAAAGCCCACGTTCCAGCCAAAAGGAAAAACACCTCACAGGTCGAACCCTCTGTACGTCCAATTCATCCAATATATATTAGTCTATATCCACATTAGATCCCTATGAGTTGAACTCCTCTAGCCTACAAAAGTGGATTTGTTCCTATATTTTGGCTGATGTTTTAAATGCTGGGAGTTTGGGATCTTTACTTCATTCCAAAAATAGAAAACAATTAACAAATTAAAACGACACTTGCAGATTATCTCTGAATTTTTATAGCTAATGAAAACAAACTCCTTAAGATCTGGAACTGCTCTGTATCCACTGATCCTTTGCCTCAAAATGCTAAAAGACACCTCACCAAATGCTAAGTTTTCACTTGAGAACTTGACTGTTAGTTATATTGGATGAGTTTGAGTTTCCATTTGTATTCTTCTCTTATCCTCGAGCTGTTAAAAATATCTAAGAACAAGGGATAAGACTGATTCTATTTCCACCTGTCATTTTGCTGGCCTCGGATTCTGGATCTTCCTCATTCTAGATCTGCTTCATTTGTTCTGGCTGATTTGGTGTCTTGACCAATCATGCATTGTTGAGAAATAGAAGCTGCAAGGACTAGCACTCTTCAATTGTAAAGATAATAAATCCAGTAACAGGCTGGCAATATAAGCCTCAGCTCCACATTCCCATAAGCCACTTGTTACAAGATAAATCCACAAACACAACTATGATATTCAACTCCATGCTCTTCTCTTTAACCAATAAAACAAAAAGCACACAAAAATTGACCCATTTTGCAGAATTATTTGTCCATATGTCTGCGCTTATGTTTTCTGTGTGCATTACAAGTGTGATTGTTTCGACTGGGTTTGCGGGCCTTCTTACCACTACTGAAAATGGATGAATACACCATCAATATGCCAAACACTGGAAACGCCAACAAGGTAGATGCCATAAACCAAATGATCTCTTTGGTATCCAAAGCAGTTGTAAGCTCATACTTTTTTAATGTTTGTCTCACAGAACGTTGCAACTAGCGATGGTACTTTGTTGCAGTTGTGAGAAATCTTCTGTAGGCATTAGCAACAGGTTTTGTATATGGTTGCAAAATGACATTCTCTTTCTCAATATGAGGTTGTGAAGCAGCGACAACTTTTTCAATATGAGATTGTGAAACAACAACGACTTGATCTATGTAAGAACCACAAATATCCTTGATTGTCTGCGCATGGGGACTTAGCGATTCCTAAGATTTAACAAGATGTGGCTTGATGGTATCCCTTGACACCTCATAACCCTCAATAGCTTTAGTTTTTAAAGTTTCCACATGTGGTGCAAGGGAAATTGTAGCTTGTTGCCACTGCTTCTTCAGAGCATGGCCCCAATGAGTATTTGTTGTTTCAAGATGGGGTCTTTCCCAGTTGTAGGCAATGGCATCATGGCAAAATTTTGGCTCATAAGGGTTTCATCTCATACTCTGACTAAGCATGCGCGCGCACTTGGTAACTGGGCTTATATTTGGCTCCTAAGAATTCACTTCGACAACTACCAAACTCCTTAGTGATGGATGGAACAAGAAACTGCCTCCAATTTTGTGTTTAAACAAGAGATTGCCATATGTCCCATGAGGAATTCATGGTAGAAATCAGGCCTGCGCTTTTATTTTATTTTTTGGCTTCTGTGAGCAATGTCCCACATTCACGAGGAGAAGGAATTTATAAACATTTATATATGCGAATGTTTGCATCATATACTCGATGATGTGAGCCCAAGGCTACCACTTGATTTTCGTGCTGGTTCTTTGGCACTGGCTTGGATGTTGTTTGCTTTGGTGAGTGACTTGTGTTATTGTTGATGCAGATGCACGGCTCCAGATATAAAGAACAACTCTCGGTGTTGAGCTTGGCCTTGGGCCAACATATTTTTTTTAATCAAAATTTTAAGAAAACCAAACCAAAAACCTGTGATAAGGCCGAGAACTAATTTAGACTTAAAAAAGGCCAAATTAGAATAATAAGTTCAAAGTTCAGGTTAAAAACAAAACCCAAAACTTAGCCACTTATCACTTTTTGCCACCTAAACCAACTATTCATATTTTCTTGCCCAAAATGCACCGACATTTTAACATGCTTTGAAGCTCGCGTGCAAGGTTCTTGGCTTATGCTTGATGAGAGTCAAGTGCTTTCTACTGCCTTCACTATGAGTCATGAGCAAAAGTGTAATGCCTGAAATAGATAGATATTAGTCAGAACACTGATTTCCCCTATTATATAGGGTTCTAACACAACACATGGTAAAATGGGTGTACTAGCCAATACCATATATAACGAAGAATGCCCAATGTTCTGGAATATCCGGTCATCCAATTCCCTCACCTTTAGGTCGCTATGAGGCGTAAATTATGGGAAATATCCATCATGGATTTTTTTGTACAAATCAAGCCAGGAAGGCATGATTACCTTGGATATTTTGTCATTGTTAGGTACCTAACCTCCCTAACCCCTCACATAGTTAGAATAGTATAATTCCATGTAATAAAGGACAATATTCATAACAATAAGGAAGAATAAGTCAAATGTAAGAAGACCTAATAGAAGCTTCTGCTTCTAGAAGGATCTTCCTCTAGATTGTTCTTTTGGATTGATAGATTTAGTATAAATAGGAGTAAAGGGTATGAGAAATCTTGTCTTGGATATTATTGTAATAGAGCTCTTCTCTGCTAGAGGTTTCCCCCTCGAAGAGGAAAGTGAACTTTGTTATCAATAATCAAAGTTCTCTTTCTGGTGTTATTATGGTAGTATTTTGGTATTGTTTTGGTTATATCATTGTTTCTCTGCCATTTCTAGCTAAAATATTTTTTTTCTGCATACTATTTTATATCTGGAATACTACAAGTGGTATCAGAGCACCTTCCTCAGCAAAACATTGTGGGTTAAATTTTTTCAGGGTAGATACGTATTCCAACATCTTAAAGCTACAAAGATCTGTTGTTATGTGCATAAACCCATATGTTGGCCACCCATGGGTTTATGTGCATAACGACATATCTATGTTGGCCACCCTTGTAACCCTTGTTGGTACCCCTTCACGTGGTAGCACATCATACAACACATGTATACAGATCAACCTAGATTTCTTGAATCCCTCCATAGATAAACGGATCGGCTGCCTAACTTCTATAGTGCCACTGAGAAAAACACTCAGGAAGATACTCTCTAGTACTTGGGTAGTCGGGTAGTATGGCTAAGGGCACGGTCTAGACTCCTTATTTGGTTCCCTGAGATATTGGGTTGAGTACTACTGTTGGACCCTGCATGTATATCGAAGAGATATAGCATAGCGAAAACCCTTGTCTATAGAAACCCTGAATATCCTACCCCTAGGGATGGAAAAAAATTAGAATAGACAAGATCTATTGCCACACAATTGTTCCTTCTGCATTCTGGTTGAAAAATTACTACACATTTATTCCTGTTAATCATTTTCACATTTCGTCACTGGAGTATTATTCAGGTCGTAGTATAACTTCACAGGAGTAAAAAAAAAGTACAGTGGTCCTGCTGACACTCTTATTTGGGACCTATCCCACATGGCTCCTCTCTTCTCCCCGATTCCAATGATACCTATCATTTTTAACACAATTTGTTTGTGGACCCGACCCTTCCCCAACACCCTTATTTTTCCCCTATCGCATTGGATCCCCCTTTTCTCCCTGATCGCAATGGTACCTATCATTTGGCACCCTTCTTCGCAGTGGTCCCACCCACCCCTCTAGAACCCTTTTGTTTCCCCTATACCATTTTCCTGCCCATTTTTTCAAATGGATACCACCAGAGCCCAAGAAATCAATACCTTGATTCCTAACAACCACCAGAACTAGGAAGACATCAAGAATATCAATGCCAACTTTAGCTCAATAAATTTGGATATTGCGATCCTCAAGGAACAATGTTCATACATAAAATACCTAAAAGAACACTTCATGGTCCATTTTCAAAACCCTTCCTCTTCTGAACAACCATCTTATCAGGATGGCCATGACTCTTCCCATTACCAAGGTCCTCATACTAACCACTTTTCGCAAGACCTCCTCTCTCCTAGGATTGAGGTGAAAAAATTTGATAGATCAGATCCCACAGGATGGGTCACCCAAATGGAACATTATTTCTCTTTCCATGACATTACTGATGATTTAGCCAAGCTTCGTTATGGTGTCCTACATATGGATCCATAATGATGGAAATGGTGGAAATCGCGCAAAAAGAAACACCAAGGGTATGTTGCTTGGACACAGTTTGTGGCTGAAATTTATGACCACTTTGACTTTGGCACCCACCATTTAGTCCATTTAACCAAGTTAAAGAAGTCTGGGATAGTGGAAAAAATTATTGCCACATTTGAGCACTTGTATTTTAGAACGGAGGACATGTCATATGATTTGTTTAGGGAATGCTTTATCAGTGGCCTCAAAGATGAAATCCATGCCCATGTTCTCATGGAACGCCCCCAGACTTGGTTGGAAGATACTCAACGATTCAAGGAAGCACAAAACATTATATACTCCGAGACCCACAAACCCTCCTTTCCTCCTCTCCCTAAACCCATCAATTATGCCCCTCCTGCAACTCCCCTCAAGATATAGAAATTAACTAGGGATGAAATGGTTGAACGTCAACTCAAGGGTCTTTGTTATAAGTGTGATGACAAATATTTTCTCGGACACAAGTGTAAGGAACAAAATATTTTTATGGTTGTGACTGAGGATATTTATAAAGAAGATGTTGTTGTTTTTATTATGGAGGAACTACCACCTCCATCTGACCTCACCCCACCCTCTGATCCACTAGAAGTTGACCCGATGATTTCACTTAATGCCCTCATTGGCTTCTCTGCTCCCCAGACTCTCAAATTAATTGATTACATCAAAAATATGAAATTCATCATCCTTGTGGACAGTGGTAGCACCCATAATTTTATTCATCATCGCATTGCCCAAGAAGTCAATTGTTACATCCATGTCGTCAATAATTTTCAAATCATGATTGCCAATGACAGATCCATGAAATGTGGGGGACGATGTGAAAATGTGTGACTAAAAATTGGTCAGTATCACCTGAAATCCCATATGTTTTCTATAGACATGGGTGGTTATGACATTGTTCTTGGTGCTGAATGGTTACACACTCTAGGACCCATTCTCATGGATTTTAAGGAATTGACCATGCAATTCCAACAAGAGGGACAACAATATAAGTTACAAGGAATCACAACAGGATCCCATGAGATCATCAGTTCCCATCACATGGAAAAGCTCCTCAAAATATTCCATTCAGGCATTATATCCCAACTCCACTCCATTCATGGTGTTGAGACAACTTTTGTTCATCCCAACCTCCAATCTATCCTCTCCAACCACCAATTTGTTTTTACCACTCCCACGGAACTTACCCCTTCCCGTGGAGTCCATGATCATTCCATCCCTCTCATCTAAGGGAAGTCTTCATCCCAGTGTGCATCCTTATCGTCATCCCTTTTCCTAGAAGAATGAAATTTATAAAATTGTTCATGAATTGCTAGAAGTGGGTGTTATCTGTCCCAATACTAGCCCCTATTCTTCTCCTGTGGTCATGGTACTCAAAAAATAAGGTAATTAGCGCATGTTTCCTAATTTCTGCACCCTCAACAAAATCAAAATCAAAGAAAAATTCCCCATTCCTGTCATTGATGACCTCTTGGATGAATTGAGTGGTGCTCAGTACTTCACCAAATTGGATCTACGTTCTGGCTACCACCATATCAGTATGAAAGAAGAAGACAGTCCCAAGCATCGATGATTTTAGGGGCTAAATTTCGCTCATGGGCTAATTTTCCATGGTTTTTCCAAAAACAAGATTCACCATTTTAAAAATGATTTGACCAAATTCTATAGGATAAAATTATTTTGCCTTAAAAATCGCCAATGTTTTATAAAAACTATATAAAATAATTAGAAATTTGAATATTTTTAAAAAAATATCGCCAAACATTTATAGTTGACATATGAAGGATTAGTAATATTCGCCAAGGTTTCTACATTTTAAAATAAATTTCCATCATTAAAATCATCCTTGGTCCCAAGAATTCATTTCACACTCATGAGGGTCATTATGAATTCTTGGTAATTCCCTTTGGCTTGTGTAATGTAAGGTAGATAGAGAGGTAGTGGGGGGACCCAGAGGGCCCATAGTGATAATAGTGGAGGTCATTCAATGTAAGGTGGACTAGGTCCACTATATTATTAAATAAGGCCCACTATGGTAGTTAGATATAATAAATGGGTAATTAGATATAATAA
>ML799628.1:136283-147482 GCA_009831015.1 Picea engelmannii
ATCCATATACCAATCATCACAATCATCCTCAAAATCATACCAAGCATATATTTCTTGATTATATTCATCCCTGAGGCCCTCCATAAGAAATATTTCTTGCATGTTATTCAATGAATCTTGAATACTACGAAAACTATCATTGAGGCCATCTGTGAGACTGTGTGAGAGGTTGTTTGTGAGGCCATGTGCAAATGCATCCAATGTGTGAAACAATTGGACTTTGAATGATTCAAGAATTTCTTTTAGGTTTTGAGAAGAAATAGCCATCTGAGCACCCTATGAACCCTTCGGTCCCGCAGCCATCATGAAAAAACCCAAAAAAATAGAACAATAAATTATAACATAAAATCGCGGTTGTTTCCGAAAAAACCCTAAAAAATTGTTGAAGTTAAAATGCTCATAACTTCACTTCCCGGACTCCGTTTCGGCTGATTGTTTTTTTGAAATTGGGTGAAATTGTGAGAGGAACTCAGATATATAATTTGTTTGAGAAAATTCAGCCTCCAACTTCTACATAAATAAAAACAAATCGCGTCGTCATCCGCGGAAAAAACCCTGAAAATTGCAGATTTTAAAACTTCAATATCTTGACTTCCCGGACTCCGTTTCAGACGATTTTTTGTTTTTAACTTGGGTGTTTTTATAAGAGGAACTCAGATATACAACCCTTTTCTGCAAATTTTTCACATAAATATACCTAAAACTTCGAGAATATCGCGGCCCTCTTTTTTTTCTCCAAAAAACAAAATCTGCAAAAATAAAAAATATTTGCCCACAATGTCTGCCCAAGGAAAGTGCTCTGATACCAATTGTTAAGTACCAAATACTGAATACAAAAGAACCACAATAGATATACAAGAACAATATGCAAAATCTTCTTTATTACCATCAAACCCTTAGGGTAGGTCAACACCATACAATGGATCCTATTATGGAAGGGATCCTCTCCTGTTCACTTGCCTCTTCGAGGGGGCATCCTCCTAATGAGCTTCAGCTCCAAATACAATACTTCTCTTCATGTCTCATTACATTTCTTGAATACCTTTATATAGTGCTACCATTACCTAAGAACATTCTAGAGGAGGAATCTTCTAGAAGTAGAACCTTCTAAGAAGTCCTCTTACATTTATTATATCTAATTACCCATTTATTATATCTAACTACCATAGTGGGCCTTATTTAATAATATAGTGGACCTAGTCCACCTTACATTGAATGCCCTCCACTATTATCACTATGGGCCCTCTGGGCCCCCCCACTACCTCTCTAGCTACCTTACACATTTCTTCTATCCTTTTATCTATTATTTTGTCTTAGTTTTCTTTGATGATATTCTCATATATAGTAAAACTTGGCCATCCCATCTCTCCCATGTGGATCCTAAGAAAATTGAATCTATGCAAGTTTGGCCTCTCCCTAAAAATCTTAAGAAATTGGTGGTTTTCTGGGTTTAACGGGATATTATAAGAAGTTTGTTTGAAATTATGGAAAAATTTATGCTCCTCTCACTTCTCTCTTTAAAAGGAATGCTTTCACTTAGACTTCAGCTATGGATCATGCCTTCCAAACCTTGAAAGATTATATGTGCTTGACCCTTGTCCTCACCCTTCTAGACTTCACAAATACATTCATATTGGAATGTGATGCTTTAGGGAAAGTAATTGGAGCCGTCCTCATGTAAGATGGCCATCCTTTGGCCTTCACTAGAAAAAAACTTTCAGAGCGGCATTTGGGCCAACCTAGTTATGAAAAGAAAATGTTAGCTATTATGCATGTTGTGGATCTCTGGCATCCTTATCTATTGGATCAATGATTCCAAATAAAAATTGATAATCAGAGTCTCAAGTATTTCTTGGAACAACAAATTTCATCCTCGAAGCAACAAAAATGGGTGACCAAGCTATTTGGCTATGATTATGAGATCATTTAGTGGAAAATGCTCTCTCCCAAAAATATGAGGAAGACAGATCCATTTTCTCCCTCTTCTTCATTGTACCAGATTGGCTCCAAGTTGTTCATGAGGAATGGCTACAAGACCCAAACATTTCTATCCCGCTCCACCAATTGCAACATAATTTTTCAGTCTCTCTAAGGTAATCTTGGCATAATGAAGAGCTTCACTACAAAGGCCATTTGTATTTATGCAAGCAATCACAACTCAAATCCACAATTCTTTCTAAACTTCATGCCTCACTCAGAACCATGCATTTAGGGTTTACCAAAACCTATGAAAGGGTCAAACATTCTTTTTTTGGGATTGTATGAAACATGATGTCTGCACCTTTGTGATTGAATGTGAGGTCTATCAATGCAACAAGGGAGAAACTGTCAAAGCTCCAAGCACACTCCAATCGCTTTCGATTCCCCCTACTATTTGATGAGATATTTATGTGGATTTCATTGTAGGCTTACCTAAATCATGCAATAATTCAATCATCATGGTGTTTTTATATTGTCTCTCCAAATATGCTCATTTTTGTGCTCTTCAAAATCGATTCACAGTTGCCATAGTGGCTCAAATATTCATGGATAATATCTTCAAGCTTCATGGCATGCCTAATTTTATTATCTCTGACAGAGACCCCACTTTCACGAGCAATTTTTGGCAAGAATTGTTCAAGCTACAAGTCACCCAATTGCATCTCAGCACTGTCTATCACCCACGGACGGATGACCAGACTGAAGTTGTCAACAAGTTTTTGGAAACATATTTGCGGTGTTTTGCATATGAGAATAAAAATAAGTGGGCTCAGTGGTTACCCCTAGTTGAATCATGGTACAAAAAATCTTACCATGCAACTACTTGCATGACTTCTTTTGAAGTTGTCTATGGTCAAAATCCCCCCTGAGTTCTCTCATATATGCTAGGGGTCTCGAAGGTTCAGAAGGTTGACAAAAATATTACAGTATGAGAGGCTATTCTTCATTCCCTCAAAGACAATTTAGTCATGGTTCAGAATTTCATGAAGAAACAAGAAGATCAAGGTCGTTCCAAATGCCATTTGTTTGAAGGGGACCAGGTGTTTCTTTGACTACAACCTTATAAGTAGACTTCACTCAAAGATGAACACTGTCAGAAACTTGCACCAAAACTTTGTGGTCCTTATATAGTTCTCAAGCATGTGGGATCGGTGGCCTATCAATTATCTCTACCCAGACAGTTGAAGCTCCATCCTATTTTTCATGTTTCCTTCTTAAAGAAGGTGATTGGAACTAAGTTCCAAAATCAAACTAGTCTCCCTGAGTTGGATGAATAAGGTTCCATATGGTTGCAACCAAAATAATTTTTCGCCGAGCGAGAGCGTCGTCTCTGTCAGTGCACCATCAAGGAAGAGTTATTCCAATGGAAAGATACAACTCCAAAAGATTCCACCTGGGAGTTGGCCACCATTCTACAACAATTTCCTTATATGAAGCCTTGAGGACAAGGTTTTTCTTCAAGGGGGAGGGCATGTTAGGGACCTAACCTCCCTAACCCCCCACGTATATAGAATAATATAATTCCATGTAGTAAAGGTCAATATTAATAATGCCTAGAAATAAGGAAGAATAAGACAAATGTAAGAAGACATAATAGAAGCTTTTGCTTCTAGAAGGATCTTCCTCTAGATTGTTCTTTTGGATAGATAGATTTAGTATAGATAGGAGTAGAGGGTATGAGAAATATTTTCTTGGATATTATTGTAATATAGCTCCGCTTTATTGGAGTTTTCCCCCTCGAAGAGGCAAGTGAAAATTTCTATAAATAATCAAATTTCTCTTTTTGGTGTTATTCTGGTATTATTCTGGTATTGTTATGGTTATATCATTATTTCTCTGCCATTTCTAGATAAAATATTTTTGCTCTGCATATTATTTTGTATATGGAATAATACAGTTATTTTTTGTATCTTTGAAGAGCGGAGGTGGGTTCCTTGGATTATTTTGCGACATTCTAATCACCGATTCTATTTTTGTGGGAAAATCCATCTTCTTAACAGCCGAGTTGGATACCTCTCTGGCTTGCTCACTTCCTCCTTTTAGGGTTTTTGGTGACCGGTGAGTGACTGGTTGTCTAGGAGACATATTTCCTACAAATGCAATAATTTAACTCAATATTCCCCAAATATTAGAATCTCATAGACAACCATGACAAATGCCTATGCGTGAAGATTTTCCTAAGTCGAATACTCACCAGTCCCAAGCCTTGTGATTAAAAATAACAAAACTCAATTCCTAAGTGACACTAGATAAATTGTAAGTTATTGAGTAGAAAATCAACGAGTTCTTTGTGAATTATGAAATCATTCAAATATATTCGAATAAATAACAACTATCCCCCCACATTCAAAATCCTCAAGTTTTAGTACATATAATCTAGTGTAGATTTTCATTAATTTCATTTATCGTCTGCACCATGCTTCAGAGTAAAATCTATGCACAAATAGGTGGTGTGAAGGGACATTGGAATGATATATTGTGGATTTCAAACGATCATTTATTAGTGCACAACAATTGAGATCAGAATTCGGGCATTAGACCTATTTGAGGCTTTTGGTACCAACACGTGTTTAAATCACTGATTCCAATAGAGATGATGCTATAAGGTTTTCATGCATGTGGTTGGGTCAGGATATCAATGTGGTATCATTTAACCAGTTGGAAACATAGATATGTGTGTGAATCAAATATCTACAGATGGGAAACCATGATGAATTCAAAGATCCTCTAAAAGACCCAATGAGCGACTTAGATTGCTCATCGATAATTATTGATCAGACATAGGCAAGTAGGAGGGCACACAATATAGGATATGTTTTTTTCTTTTTGATCAGTTGATGCCGGTGTCTATCGACACTCAACACTAACCTCATTGTTTGCACGTTTTTCCTGTCTTCAACATTGGGTGTCGATTTCTGGCATTAATCGACGTCGGATACTACCTCTTGGACTTACCAGTGGGTGTTTTCCTGTTGATATCATCAACACCCGATGTTTATTGACACTGACACTTCCACAAGTGAGCAACGTCTTCACGCATCGTTTGACACATTTATTGATTTTCCCATCAAGTATCAAATATTTTTTCCTTTAGCAGTGATTTTAATATTTTTGTAGGAAAACCCACTAAGTGTCTTATGTTTTCTGATCTTATGAAAAATACATGAGGTTTTTTTTTTCTTTGGATTTTCTTGATTTTTATATGCAATTCAAACCGTATGAATGACGAATAATCTTGGAAAAATAGTAAAGATGAAACTTATGTAGAATCAAAGGAAACAATGCAAACGACAAAAGAAAAGTGGTACCCAAAAATTTGAAAATTTTTAGGGTAGGTTGAGTGCTCAACAAATGACGATTCACTGGTAGAATCCAAACTCTCTATTTATCTCTTAATGATACTGGTAGAATCTTTGGGAAAATGGTTATCATATTGAGACAATAACCCATGGATGACTCACTAGTATGTATACATATGGCCTAAGGGACATTCTCGTCGACTACTTATGAGGATTCACCCGAATACATTCCTCTTTTCATTAAACCAATGACTCATACCTTCTTGTTGAGAGTTGAGTTGGAACTCAAACCTACTAAGAAGACATGATTTTATTACTTTTATCATAGTTAAGAACCTTACCATGGTGTTGCTCCGATTTCAGCGAGTGTCCATAGCCCCAAAGAAGTCACCCCAATATCACATACCTTGCTTTGCTTCCAGCGAGTGTCCATAGATCCGATGAAGATATCTACATACCCTCCCTGATTATACATTATGGCTTATGATTTTATGTTTCTATTGATGCATAAGTACCTAGAATGAACCAGGTAGGAGGATATATGTTTCTGGTGGAGGAACAAAACCATACATTTTTCTTTTCTTGTCTTTATTGAGCAGTATGAGAACTAAATCTTCTTTGTATGGTGTGGTAGTGACACTTTCCTCTTTTCCATTTCCCTCAGTATTCATGGGGCATGAGGTCATCGAATTATTTGTTACCTCGAAAAAACTGCATACCTACACATGAGTTACCCATGTGTTGCAATATCTTTACCAATAAACCTTCTCCCGAAGAGTCTGTGAAATTTAAAACTAAGAGATAAATACTTGTTTTTCAGCAAATAGCACCATTATTTTGAAAAAGAACAGATTTGTGACCATATTACCAAAAATAACCAAAACTGGAAAATCAAATCATAATGAAAAAGGATAACCACAGGAAAGATAACTAAAAATCAAAACACCAATATCATCACTCAAAATGAAAATCGAAATCAAAGAGGTAAACTGTATTACAAGAAGTTTTCTTCACAAAAAATTATGAAAATAAACACTTTAGGGTTTGGCTATTGATAGGAAGGGATTCTAGCTCCCCCCTAAGGTTTTGCAAATGGTAAGTGCCTACCCTGATTTTATCAACGATTTGAAAAGGTCCAAGACACTGATTTTGGAACTTTGAATGTTTCCCCTTTGGCTCGCTGACTTTATCCCACTTAAGAACTAAGTCCCCTACTTCAATGTTTTTATCACCAACCTTGTGTTTATTGAACCATTTTTTAACTATTTGTTTATGCGCTACAAAATTCCTCCTAGCTTGTTCTTGTTCTTCCTCAACCATAAGGAGGGTATCAATTCTTTGTTGCATGGATGAGGGTTTTCCTCTTGAGTACTGGGAAAGATGCAAGGATGAGAGATATGGATTTTTTGACAAGATGGATTCTTTTTCATACACCAGAAAGTAAGGATAAGTCCCTAAATATTCCTTGGGAGTTACCCTATCTACCCATACAGCGTTATGCAATGCATTATGTCAGTTCCGATGATTTTCTATGAAAATATTCTTAAGAATTTGTATTAAGTTTTTGTTAGTAGAATCAACAACACTATTTCCCTACATATAGTAGTTGGAAAAATAATTCAATATAATCCCTTTATCTAAAGAGAATTCAGTCAAAAGAGTAGAAGAAAAATATACAACATTGTCAAATACCAAGACCGAAGGCATCCAAAACCTTGTCATGATGTGTTGTTTAAGAAATTGTATTACTACCTTCTCATTGACATGGGTAAGGGGAATGGATTCCGACCATCATGTAAAGTAATTGGTAGCATTCAATATATACTTTTGCTATTTGTATGAGTTTGGGTTTATCTCTCCTATTATATATATTCCCCATTGTTCAAATGCCTTAGAAATTGACACCGGTTGCAGTGGAATAGCCACTTTCTTCTCCTTCCCAATGTTCATTTGACTAAATTTTCATATTCTGACATATGCGTGAGCATCCCTAAAACATATTGGCCAATAATATCCCACCCTTAAAATATTATGGGTTGTGGTCTCTCCTACAAAATTTCCCCTGCAGGGTCGTCATGAATTTCCTTCAATGCTCTTTCAACATCTTCTTTCATTTTAGCAACACACCATCATAATTTAAGTGGAAAAGAATTGAATTAATTAGCCGCTATTGCACATATTTTATTCTGAGTGCTCTTCTTTCTCTTGGTTTCAGGTATTCAGGGTAGGTACTGTGATGGATCAGGTGAGATAGGTCAACATATCAAGACTCTTGTGTGGGTGGGATGTACAATACCTCACCACACCATAAAGATAAATCGTTGTCCCAACATGAATCCTTAGTTTATATTAGGTCTTGGTATTCTACAACTATTTTGCACAGTCCTTGACCCATTATGATCCTTGCTGATTTTACTAGCACCAACTAGAAGGAGGTTGCAACCCCCTAGATTTTACTAGTACCTACTGGAAGGAATCATTGACTCCCTGGTTTCTTCAAATACAATTGAAATTATTATGCAACACATTGGTTTACCAACTTCAACTGGAAGGAGGATACAACCTCCTTTGCAGGCTCCAACCTTCTCTAGCACCACCCAACCTCCCTTTTTATGATAAGTACTTTAATCTTCAAATCTTCATAATCTTCTTTGGATTTTGTTGCATATCTTCATTTACTTTCTTGGCCTCTTACTCTATTATTGATCTTCATATTTCATGCTCATGTTGAAATAATGTAACTGCGAAGAGTATTCTTATTATTATTGTTATTTTATTCATTGGATTAATCCCCATTGTGGATTAATCATGTTGGTAATTGTATTAGGACCAAATCCCCTTTTTCGGATTGGACATCGGAAAATTGTAATAGGCAAAATAAGAAGTCGGCCCCAACAGTTATTATTGGGACCTAGAATTAAATTAAAGGTGGGTTTACCCACCCAGAGTGAGAGGTCGGCCCTGCCAGTGAAACCCTTTCACACATGCCAGTCTTGTATATATAGGGAGGCTAGTGCCTCACTTTATTACACAACTCACTCTTATGAGGCAAGCTGCAATTACCAGTTGGAGAGAGGAGAAGAAGAGTGGTGCATCTTTTGGGGAGGACTATCTGTATTGGTTTGAGTTATCTCTTGAACATTGTATTGGCAATTTATGATTAGAAAGTTTCGCTGGGTTTTCTTCCCCTAGAGGGTTTCCCAAGATAATTGTTGTGTCTCTTGTGAATGTGTATTTCTCAGTGATCTTGTTCTTATGATGCTCTTATCTATTGAAATGCAAAGAACTATAATAATGGCATAAATATTAACAGCTCAAAGACACACCTTCTTTGAACAAGAATTTATATTTATAAGTCTTCCAATGGTCATGTACAATTGAACAGTTTCACCTCTTCAATATAGGAATGTATCTCTTCATTATAAGTATGTGTCTTTTCAATATAATAAGCCATTGTGACATTTCAATAATATTTATATGAAAATTCATATTCTTTTTGAAAAGTCAAGACCTTTTTAAATAGTACTTGATTTTTCCCCGTTTTTAATTTTTAATTCACTTTTTTACCTTACCATGGGTAAATACTACCATGGTTTACAAATACCATGTGCATTTTCACTTTTACCCTTTTTCTTTTACCATTTTATTTAATCCATTTTCACTTTTACCTTTTTCTTTATTCCTCTTTTATGTAAACTTCATTTGCAACTAACTTCTCAACTTTTTTTATTTATTAAAGTCATATTTATATTTAATCCACTTTCATTTCCACTTTTGCGTAAAACGTAACTTTTCTACTTTTATATTTATTAAATTTATACCAAAGTAACATTTATATTTAATCACTTACTAACATTTGACACATATTTGATCACTTACTAACCTTTGACCTCAAAGAAAATTTATTCAACAATTGACTTCCTGAGTGGATCTAACCATTGGTGGTTGCTAGAAATTGTTTGGGTTTGAAGAGTCGTCCAACGTCGCCCTAGAAAGAATGATGACCAAAACTTTCTACGAAATATCTACTACCGTTTTGATCTAAAAAACTCAAGGGTTCTCAGTGTTGCATCAACAAATTTCCCTTTGACTATACTTTGAAATGATAGTGCACACAAAAATATTCAAGAGGGAGACTCGCCAGTATTCGTTCTGTTCATCATGGTCCTGTCTCAACAGAATATACAGTCACCAGGACAACTTGACTTGACCAATGTAGTAATTGAAATTGTCTCATTATTTCATTTTCATTCTTTCATTCTTTCAGAGCACTCGACCATGCGATCCCCTATATTCTCGTAGTCCACTATGTTCTTGTAACTCAATATTCTTGTAGCTTTCACTACAATTCCATGTCATACTTCACTATGGTAATTTTTGTCTTCATGTTGACATCAATTCCAACATGATATTTCCATCATGCTGGGTAGAAATTTACTTGATTCAATTCTTCCTATTTTTTTTATCTCTCACTACTACATTTTATGCTATTAACTTTTGATGAACATGTTGTTCCAGGTTTGGAGTTTCTTGAATGGATACATTGGCACTATGATTTCACATAGTCCTTTTCATCAATGTAGGATATATTAGGAATAAGAGTAGTGTAGTTATTTTACTTCCTTTATTCTTACATAGTTTAGATGTTTTCTTCCATTTCTACTTGTGTGGAATAGATTTTGGCTTGTCTTGGCTTCTTCAATAAAATCCACCAACTGTTATTAGTTTAGTTTGCAGCTCAATATGGCTTGCTTTAGTATTAGTTTCTTTTTACATGAAATCTTTATTATTTTCACTTGATTAATTTCATTTTGTTGTTTAACTGAGCTTGGATTAACTTTGGTTTTCGTTAATCTTCCCGAGGAAACCATGTGCATAATTCTTTGAAAAATTCAACTGGAAGGTTCATTTTTCTTCAATAACATTCACTCTAAATTTGAAAGTTGAATAGCTTATGATCCTTAGCTGTTAAAAAAGTATCTACTGTAGAATACTTTACAACTTAGGGGAAGGTGGAAACCTAGTTGAAGGAATCCTTTATTGAAATTATTTCCACTGAATGTATTGGATTACTGAGAGGGGGGGTGAATCAGTAATAACGTAATTATAATCTTTTTTCTTCAAATCTTATATCAATGTAGAATAATTATCCAATAATGAGCAGTAATAAATAAACAATCACACACATGCACTGTACACCAGTGTTTTACGTGGAAACCCAAATCGGGAGAAAACCACGGAATGCTTTTTCTTATATGTCTTGAAGAATTACATTCATTGGAAGCACCAACTTCCTTTGTTTTCATTTGCAACTGGAAGGAGGCTCCAACCTCCTAGTTTCTTAGGCTACAACCTAAGGGAAGCTCCAACTCCCCAAATATCTGTCTATAACCAGAAGGAGGCTACAACCCCCAATGTTCTCTGGATACAACCGAAAGGTGGCTACAACCACCTATCCTTGCCTCGTCCTACCACCCTGAAGTAGAAGTAGAATGATGGAACCACTGTCACACTATCACTGTGAGATATACTGCTATAAACCTATACCAATAAGTCTGAACCATGGATCAACCTGTACCTCAACCTGTAATCAACATGTACCATAAACAAGTGCATCAACCATGCACCAACCTATAATCAACCTGTACCATAAACAATTGCATCAACCATGCACCAACCTATAATCAACATGTACCATAAACAAGTGCATCAACCATGCACCAACCTGTAATCAACCTGTACCATAACCAAGTGCATCCAACCATGTACCAAGTATCTTCCAATCATGTGTCAACTACTCATAAACTATGAATCATCAATATTTACCAACATCATCAACTATACACTTCATGTATGTGTCAACTCATCAACTACTTGTCTCAACCATGTACTCAACATATGCCACAACCAAAAGCCCTCA
>ML799628.1:156482-180215 GCA_009831015.1 Picea engelmannii
ACTATCCATATATAATAGTATTATCTGAAAATATATCATAACTCATACCATTACCCATCAAACAAACTTGGGTCCATTACCCAAACCTGGGGTCTCCAACTTCTCATGGCCATAACTCTCTAACCGTGAGGAATTATGTGACAATCCACATACCACCGGAAATGACATGACAAGAACTATCCATCTAGGATATGTTCCTTGAAAAATTCACTTTCCTTCATCTCATTATTCCACAATTAAGCATGGGTTCTCTTACTCCACAAAGTGTCCTCTCGTGAGGGCTTTCACCATAAGGGGACCACTTTGGAGTTAATCCATATTTACTTCTTATCAACCATGAAAAAACAATAATGAGTCATATTTACATCAAACACTATTGGGTCCATTACCCAAACCTTTGTGCTACAGGTCTTTCTTCAAGGGTTGACATCAATGACAACCAACCTTAATCAACAGAATGGACCGGAGTTCCTCCAATTGTTACACTAGAGTAATGTCACTAAAGTCATTGGAAATGAATTATATAATCTATTCATGGCCTTTATATTCATAATATAGAATGGAACTAAAAGGCCTATTGATCAATATTTCGATGGATATGTTTCTCATAAAAGCGTTTTACCAATTGGTCAATGTTGCAGTAGCATGGGTCCATTCTCTTGGGTCTCGAAACAAAGACTAGTGAGCTGAAATTTGGTTACAAACCTTCTCAATGTGTATGCTTCTCTATATACTTAAGCCATTTATGATGAGATGATTTAAAAATGTAAAAGGTAGATCATCGATTTGTTCAGGAGAACCTCAAAATATTATAACAGATTGTGATACCCTTCCCTTAACTCTTTCATAACGATATCTATTCAGTAGAATCATTGAAGTGTTTGTTTCCCTATGACATGGTTGTGCCTAAGACTCTCGATACATTTATCCCTTTCCCAATCTTAAAATTTGTTTTCATTTATTGGGAAAAGAAATAGTGTATTTTATCTCTAGCATGTATCTCTAGTAATAGAACATCAAGTGTCGCTTTCACTTTGACTACTTTAAGTATCTTGTAAATAATGAGGGTTACAGAGTACACGCACACAAACACTTTAACGATGTATTTTTCACCCCAAGCTCCTAAGTCTGAATTTTGAGGTAAAGTACTTTGCATATCATCTTGGGTTACAAGATAGATATATGTTCTTTGGTCTAGTGAGATAAAGTGGACGAGATTCATATTGTTTTGTCCATTCTAAGGGTGAATGTTTCTTAAAACATTATCATTATAAATATCAATATTCAGAAAACAAGATCTTAGAATAATTATGTAATATTTTTCAGATCTAGTGGATTCCTTTAATGACTTGGGTATCTCAACGTACAATGATTTCATGCTTATTGAAGTTTAAAGTTTACTGGTTTGGTTGCCCTCATTTTGATCTAGCTGGGGGTTTTGCATCATGATGTTTCTGTTTCTTTTGGAATTGGAATTGGAATTAGAATTTTCAATTGTTGAATGAGCAGTTACATCTGAGCCAAGTCATGAAACTCTAAAACAAAGCTCTTCAAGGCACTGGTCTACAATTGTTTTTGGGGAATTATGTTGAGAAGACTCATTGAGAATAATATTTCAAAACTCAGCCAAGTACAAAAATCACGAATCATATAGTAGATTGCACATTCGCTTGCATAAGTATCACTTGTTGGTATGCAATCCCATGCTCAAGGGAGTTCTGAGAGGAAAAGTGTTACATGCAACATTAATCTTTTGTTTTCATTTACATGTATGATGTGGACAATTACCTCAATTTCATATATTTAACATGTTTGAATCCCACCATACATGATCTACAACCTAGTTCAAGGAGATAACAATTGAAGGAGTGTTGGCAACAACAATTTGATGGACATTTTTAGCCGGGAAAGAGCATTGTGACTCAAGAAAAATGAAATATGACCTCTAAAGGAACATATAAACAAAATGGTTCTGAAATGCACTACTTTAAGGCATAAATGATGGTCATCATAGCCAAAGTCATTTGTTAACCAAAAGGGAATTTCTACTCAATAGACGAACATTCAAGCTAAGTCGACTCTACGTCTCTACTAGGATCTTGGTAACACGAACTGGTAAGATTCAACATTTCATTTCATATGTCCCTACATGTATGGTTCCTTACTTATTCAAACCATTATATTTTTGGTTTAGTGTCCCAACATGTATGGTTCCTCACTTATTCAAAGCATTATATTTTTGGCGTAGTGTCCCACGCCATGTCAGTTATAGACTTTAGTTCTAGTTTATGTTGTGATATCTCTGCGAAGATGTTTTCTAGAAGGAAAGTATCTTAGTCAGCATTTCTTTTAGTTAGGATTTGTTAACTGGTTAAACATTTGTGTTTGAAAATGGATAATAAAGAAATTTGCATCAGTGGTCGCTAGTTTTATTCATGTTATTTATTTTTCAATTGTATGCATATCTCAATTGTGAAAGTTTGTGCTCATTTGATGAGAACGACATGGTCGAGGAAACTAAATGGCTTAAGAAAATTTGAATTGACAGGAACTTTAATCACAAACCTATTTTTTGATTCTATTCTCAATCTTATGCACATGATTTTCTTAAGCGCTTTAATTTCTACAAAATTTTGAGTTGAAATCAATCTTATGTCTTGAATGGTTTTCCCATGTAGGTACAAGTGTGCAACTGATATCATAACCTTGATTTGAACTAGTGCAGAGATGAGCATACCACATTGAAGAATACGTTTTAGAGTTGGAAGAGGTAGAAAGTGAGTGAAAATCCCACATGGATAGAGAAAAACAATATGATAGGTAACAAATGAAGCTCTTTCCAATCCTTATTCACTGAAGCACAAGGCTGCAAAGATGAGCTAATAGTTTTCAAAAAATCATGATGATAGATGCAATTTTGAGCCAGCGCTAGCAGTAGTACCGAATCCCATCTAAATGAAATGATACGTGTATAATCTTTTGCAAGTTCTAGTCTTTTCAAGAGGCTGCAAAACTAGTTACTGTGTTAGGATGCATGAACATTCTTAAAGCTGTTGTAAAAACTAACATTGCGATTTCTTTTTCAATGTACTCTCCCTTGATGAAAAAATATATTTAATCATCATATTCATTTTTCAGTTGCAGTGGGTTTTGGGCTGAGTTCATCTTCTAATTCTGAATATGACTGCTATATTTCATTCTCGATCACCTCAGTTTGTCTCATACAGGAAACACATTTTCACTAGGAACATGCGCAAATAAACTTACATCTCTTCCTAGCTCATGATTTGAACTAGGGGTCTTTGTTCAAGCATGAATCTAAACTATTTTGAAATATTGTGATAGAAATCATACCATGACTTAAAATAGTGGTTAATCAATGGTTATTATTGCGTGTTGGTTGGTGAGTAGATTCTATATAATGGGGGAACCATCCACATACTACGTAGATGCTCACAGGAAAGGTGAAGTGTCAAAGTCTAAAGGATAAAAATAAAAAGGGATAACTTTATTTAGCCAAGTGCAAAAAATATACAAATTAAATTGCAATAGATGGCAGTCATCCCCTATCAAGACAAAACAAGGCCACCACTTTCCTCACATATTGGATTCTTAGAATACATTAAATAAATTGGGAAGGAATGGGAACTAAAGCTTGATACGACTAGGGGACATGCAAATATATTTGTCAGGGATATGGAAGTTCGGTAGAAGAAAAGCAAGGTCTGTGATGTTGTGGTGAATCCATTGAGGATATGTATTCTCATGGGAAGTGGAGAAAGACTTAAGGGATAATATATATGCACCTGGTGAAAACCTTTTTATATCTTGTTGTTCTTGAGATTTATTCCAGGCTCACAGAATAATGTTAGTCATCCAAATTAATGATATTTTCTTTCAAAGTGCCTTTCTACCTTCAGTTTAGAATGATACTTCAAAAATATAACAATTTAGAAACACATAGGAAATATTTCTTCCCTTGATCTTTTATCAATAATCAAGAGATGAAAAGAATAATTATAGAAAATAAAATTGACAAACAAAGTAAGGTATCCAATTTAGATAAATCTTGCCTTATTTGCAATAGCAAAAATATGTATGTCTAAAATATGAATTAAGATGAGAACAACTATACAAATATAGGTATTGTTCCACTCACAGTGAAACAAAAGAAAATATATACATGTATATACGTCTAATTTGTTGGAAGATTGGTTGTTGGCATTGATGTCAACCCTATTCATTGGTTTTGGACTGCAATATTGATGAAGGCATTTGGACATGAAGGACAACACACATGCAGATACAACACCCATGGATGGATAATATACATCATGTTGTTTCTGGTGATAGGTGGCATGTCATGTGAATCCTCATGGTTGAGGAGAAATGAATTTTTAAATATGACAAAGTGAATTGAAGAAGGAAGTATAGGTCGACCCTAAAGATAATTAAATAAAATAATTACAAAATAAGAAAGTGTCAGGTCGGCCCTAATGTTAAAAGGAAGTGACATAAATGGTATAAATACATCTCGTTAAACATTCATTTTTCAACACACACAAGTTTTTTAATGAACAAGGAGATATAAGTCAAATTTCAGAGAAAATCTAAAGTAAATAAGGTCGGATTTCAAGGGAGGATGAAGTCTTTTGGTGATGTGTTCTAAGGTATGTTATTTATAGGTCATCTTACCATTTTCGATATAACATTTTTTATAGAACGATTCATATGGTGAAAATGTTATGGTATTGAGAAGACGTAACTAGGTACCTGTGGTAAAACTTTCATCTCTTTATTCGCTAAAATTTTGAAGATACACTCCGTGGAAGATAGGGTTTTTGACTAGTCCTGAAGCTAGTCATAAACAGGTGTTCTGGGTAAGACAATCATAATGTATTCATAGAGAATCCAAATGAAGTGAGACCAATTTCATTGGAAATAGTACGGGCTTTAGTTTCTAGTGTAAACATTTCAAAATATGATGTTAAAAATTGAGTGCAGGGCATGCTATACAAGTTCGCTCTCCTGAATAAACTAGAATTGAATAAGGTCTACCATTTTCTCTATAAATCCTTTTCTGGGAGGATTGAAGGAGTGATAATTAGATGAGTTTTAGAGAATAAATTTAGTAATATTATCTATCGGATCATGCTATTCCAAGAATTGAATAATTTCAGAAGTTGAATAAGTCTTAGGAAGCATTATCAGGTTCTATGTGATGGTTGGTTGATGGTGATAATGTAATGTAAAGTTTTATTATCTCTCATATATTCTTGGGTGGAAAGAAGGGGAAAAGATGGAGAGGTTAACCCTCTCTTGATATTGGATGATTGTATCTTCCTTTTAAAGATTTATCCCTCCCTTTATATTTGGAAGTTGTAGCTACCTTTGGAAGTCATTACTTCCCTTGAACAATAACTATTGATTATTTCTCATATATTGTGCATGGTGTATTGTGGTGTATTGGTGTAACTATTATACTATTGTTCATTTCTCATTGGATATAATTGAATGGTTTAAGTATAAGTTGATTTTTTTTTTTAAATTGTACTTGATACTGATTCACCCCCCTCTCAATATCAACAATTGGTATCAGAGAAGGTTGCCTTCAGAACAGTTTAACCATTGGAAGGAAAATCCTGAGCAGAGATGGATGAACATGAGCACATTTAAAATGGAATTCAACAATTTGATGGAAGAAATTATGTATACTGGAGTGATAGAGTGAAAAATTACCTAACAAATTTTGGAGTAGAAATTTGGTACTCGGTTTTAAATGGATATGTAATCCCAAATAATTCTCCAATCGATCCAAATGAGAAGAAGCTTATGAGTTGTAATTCAAAATCTAGACATGTTATTCTAGGA
Organism: Picea engelmannii; assembly: GCA_009831015.1. Lineage (NCBI taxonomy): Eukaryota > Viridiplantae > Streptophyta > Pinopsida > Pinales > Pinaceae > Picea > Picea engelmannii. Next base: position 162,354 of record ML799628.1, read on the forward strand.
GCATTGGCACCAACCATTTCTAGAAACGTGATGGGATGCAACACTGCTAAAGAGGTATGGGAAAAACTCAAGAGTAGATATGAAGTTGATCCAAAAGTTAAGCAGGTCAAGCTTCAACGACATAGAGCATAATTTGAAAATTTGAAGATGGATAAAAAGGAAGATATTGCAACCTATTTTCTTAGAGTTGACGAAGTTGTTAATGCTATCAGAGGAGTAGGTGAATATTTCAATTAATCCTTGGTTGTACAAAAAGTGTTGAGATCACTTCACTTGAAGTATGATGCTAAGGTCTCTGTCATTGAAGAAACTAGGGACTTGACCAAAATGACAATGGATGAATTACATGGGTCTCTTATAGCATATGAAATGAGAATAGGTACAGAAAGTGACCAGCTAAACAATGAAGCAGACTTTAAATCCATAAAGAAGAAAAACGACAAGGATAACGACCTTGATGAAGAAATATCAAATTTCGTAAGTAGGTTCCAGAAGGGAACTGGAAGATACAAAGGTAAGTCTCCCTAAAATTCTTTAACTATGGTAGAATAGGACATATTGTTGAAAACTCCTACTATCAAAAGAGAAGTATCAACAATAAAAAGAGCTTCTACTCCAAGGATGATGACATATCCTTAGATGAGAGTGATGAAGAAAATAATGATGGAGGAAAAGTCATATTCATAACCCAAGAAACCCAGGATGATGATCATAAGAGTTATAAAGAAGAAGAAATCGTTTCTGAAGAAGATTCAGTTGAAGAAACCAACCTTGATTCCTTTTGGGGATATAAAGACAACGCAGAGAGTGAACAAGAAGATGATAATATTGAAAATTTGAAGCATGTTGAAACTAAAAATAACAAGCTTAGAAACATAAACATAATACTAAAAGGTGAATTGAGTAGCTATGAGAAGATAATTACATGCTTGAAAACACCATTGGTAGCTTGAAGAAACAATTAGAGGATTATGAGAAATTGAAAGTAGAGTTGGATCACACAAAAGGGGAGCTACTATTGACAATAGAAAAGTTGAAGAAGTTCGAAAAAAGCACTGAAAAATTAGATGAGATCCTTAGCAGTCAAAGATATCCAAATGACAAGGCAAGAAGAGGATACAATGACAGTTTGAAGACAACAAAACAAGAGAAGGAAGATAAAAAGGATGAAACCAACACTACAGAGCAAGTTGAACAACATGATAGAAAACTAGAATTCAAAAGGAATGAGACATCAATAATATCCTCTCCCATCAGGTATGAAAGAAATCATTATGAAGGAAACTACAAAAGAATAAATCGTGAACCCATATGGAATACACCACAAAGAATATCACTTACTCACAGGTATCAAAATTTCTTTCTCGGACATTGTTATACTTGTGGAAATTTTGGACACAGGGGAATCAATTGTAGAATCAATGAAAGGTATAACTATGCAAGATACATGAATGGTGAAAATAATATATATGGAAATGTTCCTAGACCTGTCAACAAAAATTATAATCCATTTGACCCATTAATGAATCAAAATATTGTATGTTACAAGTCCAATAATGTTGATCACAAAGCACGATATTGTAGAGAGATGAAGGAATATAATCGTATGCCAAATGTCCCTATACCAACTACAACATGGAAAAGGAAAGAAATTCCATATAATGAAAACTGTCGAATAGCATTGGTCACTAAAGAATGCAAAGAAGAAGATGAATGGTTCATAGACAGTGGTTGATCATATCATATGACTAGAGATCAAAGAAAGTTTGTCAGTTTGAAGAAAAAGGGTGGAAATGTTGCATTTGGAGATGACTCATCTACCAAAATACTTGGAAAAGGAACTGTAAAGCTTGGAAGTAAAAATGTAAAAGCGAGAAAAGTCCTATTGGTTGAAGATCTGAAGCATAATCTCCTCAATGTCAGAAAAATATGTGATCAAGGATACACTCTTATGTTTGACTCCTGAAAATGTAAAATCAAAGAAAATAACTCAGCAATATTGGTTGCAACTGCAACAAGAGGATTGAACAACATATACATCCCAGACATGAATAAGAGAGAGAAGACAGAAGCCACACAAAAGGATTCAAAGGAAGAAAAATTTCCAAAGACAAAAAATAAGGATGAAGTATTATTGAGTGCCACATGTTCAAGGGGAGCAACCCCAAAGAAGAAGGTCACCTTATGCCATTGAACTCAAGGGGAGAAACCCCACCCTTTTCCATTGATCTCAAAGGGGGAGAGAAATTGGGATTATGATGACAGAGGGAGCATGAGTGTTTCCATCAATGACAAAGGGGGAGATTGTTGGAAGATTGGTTGTTGTCATTGATGTCAACCCTAGTCATTGGTTTTGGACCGCAAGATTGATGAAGGTATTTGGACATGAAGGACAGTGCACATGCAGATACAACACCCATGGATGGATAGTATACATCATGTTGTTTCTGGTTGTAGGTGGTACATCATGTGTATCGTCATGGTTGAGGATAAATTAATTTTTGAAGAAAACAAAGTGAATTGAATAAAGAAGTATAGGTCGGCCTTGAAGATAATTAAATAAAATAATTAGAAAATAAGAAAGTGTCAGGTTGTCCCTAATGTTAAAAGGAAGTGACATAAATGGTATAAATACATCTCATTAAACATTCATTTTTCAACACACAAGTTTTTTAATGAAGAAGGATATATAAGTCGAATTTCAGAGGAAATCTGAAGTAAAGAAGACAAGATTTCAAGGGAGGATGAAGTCTTTTGGTGATGTGTTTGAAGGTATGTTATTTACAGTTCATCTTACCATTTTCGATAAAAACAAATTTCTAGAATGATTCAGATGGTGAAATTGGTATGGTATTGAGAAGACATATCTAGGTACCTGTGGTAAAAATTTCATCTCTTTATTCGCTATAATTGTGGAGATACACTCTGTGGAAGATAGGGCTTTTCACTAGTCCTGAAGCTAGTCATAAACATGTGTTCCGGGTAAAACAGTCATAACATCTTCATAGATAATCCAAATGAAGTGAGACCAATTGAATTGGAAATAGTATAGGTTTTAGTTTCCTGTGTAAAAGTTTCAGAATATGAGGTTAGACATTGAGCAAGGGGCATGTTGTACAAGTTCGCTCTCCTGAATAAACCAGAATTAAATAATGTCTACCATTTTCTCTATAACTCCTTTTCTGGGAGGATTCAAGGAGTGAAAATTTGAGGAGTTTCAGAGAATACATTGATTAATATTATCTATAGGATGAGAGTATTCCAAGAATTGAGGAATTGTAGAAGTTGAAGAAGTCTCAGGAAGCATTATCAGGTTCTATGTGATGATTGGTTGATGGTGATAATTTAATGTAAAGTTTTATTATCTCTCATATATTCTTGGGTGGAAGGAAGGGGAAAGGATGGATAGGTGTTGGAACAGGGGAAGACCCAGGGTTCAATGCTTCAATAGTGAACCAACAAAACCCTAATTATCGGCCCTTTCGGAAACACCTGTGAAGCAGATGAAGTCTCACCTGAGGTAGAGGCAGGGGTGGTTGCAGGACTCCAGTGTCTGCAACCTTAGCTGGGACACAGATATGGGATTATAATACTCTAACAAAGCATTAGAAGATTTCATTCATTAGTACTTAACCTTTTTCTACAGCGTAGATAAACCCTAATTACAGTGCAGTATTCAACAAGATTCAACACATTTAAGCACTTAGCATGAAGAAATAGATCATATTTGGCATTCATTCGCATTACCAAGCACTAAGCTATTATATCAGATGCTTCTAACATTCATAAAGATAACAACATTGATCATAAATCACATCAAAGGCATAAAGTAATAATCAAAATGCACAAAAAAAACATAACATAGGATATACGTGGTTCACCCCCAGCCTGGGGCTACGTCCACCAAGTCTTCGTCTTATTTATTATCTTCTATCAATCATATACATGCACAAATCCATAAGATCCTACTCCACATAGGACATAATATTTGCGTGCACCTCGCCAGATCCTCCTTCCTCGAGCTAGGTTATAGCACAAAGCCTTTACACAATCTCTTACATTCACTTGCACTTAGCCTTGCAAGTTTCACACACTATGCACAAAGCATTTAAAACTATCACTTGCACTTAGCACATCATCACACAGATGCCTATATTGTCATCTCCTCTTACATCACCTAGACATCTATTTATACATTAAAAAATGGGCCTAAACATGGGTAAACCCATGGGCCAACATCCCCATACCCGTTACATAAGCCCAAAACCAAAAAATCCCTAAAAAGGGGCTGAGATTCCAAGATCTATGCTTCAACTTGTGCTTCGCCTTCGATAGCCTGTCAAAGTCCCAAAATAGGTCAAACTTTACCAAGGATCTCCAAGACTTGGTCAAGGGCCAACAATAGGTCAACCCTCTCTTGATATTGGATTATTGTATCTTCCTTTTGGAGGTTTATCCCTCCCTTTATATGTGGAAGTTGTAGCTACCTTTGGAAGTCATTACTTCCCTTGAACAATAACTATTGATTATTTATCATATATTGTGCATGGTGTATTGTGGTGTATTGGTGTAACTATTATACTATTGTTCATTTCTCATTGGATATAATTGAATGGTTTAAGTATAAGTTGATTTTTTTTTTAAATTGTACTTGATACTGATTCACCCCCCTCTCAGTATCAACATAATTAAGTGAATTACAATAGATGTATTACTAAATTGTAATCATTCATTCCTTAAAATTCATAGCATGAAGAAGATGAATTATAATAATGAAAGTAGCAACACATAGAAAACACATAACTCAAAGAAATTAGAAGTAGAATCTATGTCTTTCTATAGAATTTTCTATTAAAAAATCTCTCTTTACATTAGGCCAGAAAAAAAAACTCTTTTCATATCTCAAATGCATTTATTTATACAATTTTGTCTTAACTAAAATCAGTTAGACTTCCACACTTCTAGATCTTAAATAGAATAAAATACTTTAAAAACTATACTAACATTAAAATGAATATTACAAAATATTTGAACATCTGTCATGTTTCTGGAAACCTCATCACTTGCTCACTACTTGAAGGACTATCTCCTTATTTTTTGGTTTTAGATGCAACTTCCTTCTGTTGATCCTTGTATTGAGTGTGCAAATTTAATAATTAAACTACGAACTTCAGGGGATCTGTATTAACATTTAACTAAAATTTAAAAGCATTTTTATGTACCAATTGTAAATTCTTTGAACTCTGACTGCAACTTGTTGAGTAATTTGACACTATAAATTTTGCTTAACTAGGAAATGATTTAAAATCTGCAAGTTAACTTGAGTCATTTGTTGAATGTCAGCTTTATCCTTTTCTCTGCTCTTCTTAATCTCTTCTTTCTTATCATTTACATTAAGAGTCCCAATCATTGAATGAACATCACCAATGTCAATCTCATCCATTTAAACATCTACAACCAATAGATAATTTAAACAAGTTGCTTTGGCTACTTTGGCCAATATTTTACTTTCTTCCAGATTATTTTCCCAAGTTTTAATTGCCATTTCACTCTTTAACTATTGAAATTTTGTAAACTGAGCAATTCCTGGTACATTTAGACTTTGATTCCACATCATCAACTCCTGAAACTTAGATATTGTATTGACCAACTCTTTTTCTTTATCAATAATGATTTGTAATGAATCATTGATGATAATTGTTATCACTAAAAAATCGTCTGCAACATTACAAACAATGGTTGAATAAAAATGTCAATGCCAGCAACAATTATTCCACCTACAACACTAAAGTCCATAAAAAGGTAAAAAACTATACAATTGGGTCAAAAACCAAAGTGCGCAAATTAACCAAAGGAAACGTGCGCACAGTGCGCAACATGCGCAGGACAACACAACCCTCAGCACGCAAAATGCGCAACTGTCTACAAGAAAAGTCATGCACTTCTATGAATGGTGCATTTATGGATCTTGTCATCCCATCAACTAGTTCTAGTCTGACCCCTAACACGATTTGACACTCATATTTGACCGAAATCTAGCTTGGAGGTTGGTAAAGGGCTAGTGGGTGCCCTAAAAGGCCCCTTGTTCACACTATGAACCAATTACATTTTTCCATGAATGGATGCTATAAATAAGATCCATGGTGTGCTAAGAAAATAATATCTTCAAGGTATTATTATGTTGCAAGAATTCTTCTTTGAGAATCATCTTTTCTCTTTGAAGCCTTCAAGCACCATTGCAATAGGCCATTCCACTCACTTCTTGAGGGAATATGCATTTGTATTTCTTCACAATTTTCCATTTCTTTCATTGTATAAAGATAAGAGCTCTCAATTAGGGAACTCAATATCCCTACCAAGGAGGAAGAGGGGACTCATAAGTCCATTCCTTTCTCTACACTGTTTTTCCTATCAATCTATTGATCCGTTGGTAGCAATATGTTGGTCATTTTTTTATTTTCATGGTTCTAAGTTTCTCAAGATTTCTAACATTTATTTCTTAGATTTTTTTAGTTGTATTTTTTTTTTTCATGTGTATTTGGTTTGTCTAACCAACTCACAAACTTATGCCTTCTTTAGCAGGATTATCTAAACATGCAAGCGTTGTGCTTTTTCTCACCCAAGTGACAAAACGAACACAATGGATTGACGACCATACTAGGGATTGATATCAAATTACTCCCTATTTAAGTCTTGAGAGCACTTAATTTTGATTGGTTTGAATTGCAGGTACCAAAACCAGCCTAGCCCAACTTGCCAAAGTCAAAATTTAGAGCTGAGGAAGGAGTATTTCACTTGGAAATTTACCCCCCCCCCCCGACATGTGACAGGAAGTGCATGGATTTTCAAGCCCATAGACGTGCACTCTGCACACTATGCATGGAACAAGATTCATTACTCTACACATTGTGTGCCCTCTATGCGCCTTTCAGAACTGTAACCCAAGAATAAGTCCAGTTTTCAAAATTGTAAGGGTTTTTATGAATGGTTTGAGGGCCCCATAGCCTTCATATTTTTATTTTCATGCACTTTTTAAGGAAACTGCACTCCACTTAGAGTCATTTACCATAAGAAAGGTTAGCTAAAATAAGCACTTAGGGGTAAAAGGAATCACTAGTCTCCTCTTTTTCTTTGTTGCCACATGGATGGCTCATTTAGCTTTTAAAATTTTAAGTTGAAGTTATTGCTTTCATACACAATCACCTAAATTGGGACTAGAAGTTAATTTTAACCCTCAAGTATGATCTTCCCCTGCACCCTTGTGTTATCTCGGGAATCAGAAAGGTGGTTAAAAGGACATTTCATCTCCCTTAAAAAATATTTAGGAGAGGACAAAGCCCCCCTAGGGTTCCTCTTAGTTTTTGAAATCATCTTAAAGCTTTGTAAGGGCCCATACATGCCCACATGTTTACAATCTTAGGACAATTTATAAATGATTTCTTAGCTTAAATCACACTCTAGGAAAGTTTAAAGATCAAATTAATGGGCCCATACATGCCCACATGTATACAAATTCTATGATAGTTTCAAATATTTCTTAGTATAGACAAGATTCTAGGGAGTTTAAAGGATTTGTAAGGACCCATATGTCCACATTGCTAGTTCTTTAGGGATTTAAATATTCCACAAGGTTGTACCAAATACTCATAGTAAGCTAGGTAAGAATATTTGTAAGGACCACAGGATTGCAATCTCACACTTAACTTATTAAAATCTTTGTACACTTGCCACTTTCTTGCACACAAAGCCACTCCTCACACACATAATTTCTATTAGAATAGTGGAGGTCGAAGTAGGTTTTCTCCAAAGGAATTCTAAAAGATACAACTACTTCTTTGGAAATTATCCACACCAATTAATTCAAACGAGATTGGTCCATGACCCCAATCTCTCAGCCCACCACATCTAAAAACTTCTAAAAACACACTAAATTTTCCTCCACGGGAGGTGCCAAAAGAATTTTTTTAGTTTAGGTAGGATCTCAAGGGTAGGCATCCAAATAACCCCTGTTATTGGGTTCTCACATTTCCAAAGAATAGAAGTTGATAAATAGGGAACTTTCTGTTATAGAAAGATTTCTTTCACCCTATGCAATCTTTCACAAAGGGCCTTTTTTCATTTCCCTGTGTAGACTTTTCATCCCTTTTTGCAAATTTCAAAGCTAAAAAATACATTTTTTCCACACGTATGAACCTTTCCTACTATACAACATGCATATATGCAGGCTGCACCACTACAACCCACGTACATCGGGATTTGTGCCACAAAATGAAAAATGGTGTTGGGTTTCCATGTCATGACAAGAGATCTATGATCCTTGGCCTTCCATATACCGAAAACATTATGACTCGGCCCTTCAGTTCCATTTGAAGGCTATAAATGAGACAATTTCGAGCTATGGAAGAGAGGAGAAAAGAATTCAACTTTGGAGCAAAGTTACTCTAGAGAAATTATGTACTTCATATTGAGTCTGCATCCCTTTATCCTTTAAGTCTAAACACAGTGTTCAATCCCCAAGCTCTTCCCTTATTGATTGAGAAATCCATTGTCTCTCTTCTATGAGCTTGCCTTTGGTGGATTATTGAAGTGGTGGAGGCCCAACTAGAAGGAACTTGGTTTCTCGGTTCTAAACGTGCCGACACAGAAGTCTGTAACTTTTTCACTTCTGCTGATCATATATTAACAGAAATATTATTTTCGCATCCAATTGATATCTTGAAAATATTTGAATTATTATTCCATGGGCGTATTTTTTATGTATATTAATGGATTATGGTATTGAATGTGCTAACATCGTATATTTTCACCATATGCTTTCTTTGCTTGGTTGTTGAGGACTAGTTGGAGGTATATTTTTTTGGGTCAAGTGCTCAATGGTGGACTTCAACGAGGTAGGCCTTTTATCTTGTCTCACTAGCATATTTGTTTATATAGAATACTTGAGAATAGAGTTGATTTATGCAATTATTTATGTCTGTTGTGGTTTACCCCTAGCCATAGAGAGATTTTCCTTGTAACAGAAGTGGCGACCATACTAGGGATCGAATATTCTTTCTTAGGGTTTGAAGTGTTTCTCCCATTCCTAGTGTTTCTTGTTGTGTCATTTCTTTACAACCTTGGTTCACTCTGGGTCTGAGTTTTTCAATCTTCTCCCTTGCCTAGATTTTTTTTTGAAATAAATACACAGGTTTTTGCTTGAAAGTTGTGTGTATACGCGTTGTTTCCTTCTACAAGCTGCGTACATACGCGTTGTTTCCATGAACAATCATGTACATCAACATGTTTTGCTTGTTTTCTGGGTTTGGTGGTTGTTGGGTAGGTTTTGTTGATTGCTGAGTATTCTTGGGTCTCTATAGTGACTATTAAGTGCCCGTGGGATGACAAGAAACTTTTTTTCGGTTGAATTTCAAGGCGGAGTCTTTCTCATCATCTTTTCATTTTGATTGTCCTTGTACATTGGGCTATGTTTCTTTCTTCTTGGTATTCTACTTGACTTGTCTCTTTCTATACATAGTAGAGTTTTTATATATCAAGTTGTTGTTCAGTCCATGCATTTTCATTTTTCTTATATTGAAAATGAAAAACTCTTAGGCATTTTGCATTGCCTGGCATTTTGATATTTTGAGTCTTTGTCATTAGCTTAGTGCATATAAATAAATATTGCATTTTTAATTCAAAATTGCAGAGTTGAAATTGAAAATTGCATTGTTTTAAGAAGCATATCATTTATTGAAAATTGAAGTTAGGACTTTGCATTGTATTCATATTTACTTTACTTGTTGAGTCATAACATCATGAGTTTCACTACCATACCTTTTTGAGAAACCACAACCACTAAAATTAACACTATAATTTAAAATTGATCAGTCACGATTTTATTTTATAGGGTGCACAAACTAACTTAGGATTTAGTACCTTGGAATAGGATTTTTTGAGTAAACTTCTCCAAGGATACTAAATCAACATATGTGTCTGACAAAGGGAGTGGAGAAATCCATTTTATAATTGGTAATATCAGGAGGCTCCGCTCACACCGGATTTAATCACGAGGTCGCACGAGGTTGGTTGAAGGGATATGCCCCTGATACCTTCTTAGTGTTAGAGATATTTCTAGGGATCAATTTGTATCTGTGGATCTTGCCAGTGCCCTTACCTCCATGAGAGGTGGTTCTTTCAAGGTTTTGGGCTTTGCTACCCTTCCCATACGGTGGACTTGACTTACAAATACTCTCTTGTGCATCGATTATACATTGGTTGCTTAGTTGATTGACTTAGGTGCCACATAGGTTACTTGTAGGGGTTATTCTATAGGTACCCTAGGTCAGATAAGGGTCAGACAACACAGAGCCTTTATGGAGGATTACCTCTCTGGGTGGATCTGATCGACTGGTTGTTAAGCCAACGAGGGCCCTTATAACTAATTATGTTACCTCCTATATGTAGTAGGGAGTCGCAGGTCTCTCTTGGGAGAGATATACCTTATTTAGGGAGGGAGGCCCCTTTCAGCCACTTTACCCTGCTTGTGTGCATATTGGTTGTTTGATTTTTTGGTGTGCTCTTTGATTACTAGTTGGACCTAGGATTTTATACTGAGTTTTTGTTATAATGGATAGTGGAGTTCCCATAAATCCCTCTTTTACCTTTACCACCCCCATGATGTTCACTAATTTCATGGGGACAAATCTGTCTACTTTTCATAATGGTATGCCAAATTATGACACTTAGTCAATGCCTTGGGCCTCTAATCATTTTCTTGTTGATATGTCGATTGTGCCTCCACCATTTTCGTCCTCTCCCTGACCCACTTATATGAATCCTATCATTGGATACAGGGGCACCATGGCCCCACTGCCTACATCTTCACTTGATATGAGTCATTCCCCTCAACCAACTCTCATCATGGGAGGTTGGAACCTCCCCTCTTATGAATCCAGTCCTAGCTATGTTTTTTCAGGAGCTAGTACTCAAATGGGTGGTTATTCTACTTATTACACCCCATCCATGTATCCTTCATCTTCCATGTCGGTTCCTACGAACACTTTTCCCATGATGGTTCCACATACATCCCGGGGTCTTTCATATTCGGAGAATCAATTTTACGGTTTGGGCTACCCTCTTCACGGAACCCATTCACATGGGGGGAAAATATATTCTCACTTGAATAATCCTTATCATACCTCTATCTCTTCTCAGACTTCAGTGATGATTCTCGTACATACCTCTTTGGATCAGTTAGGTAGAGGATACTACCTTTCCAGATAGGGACAGGGGGTAAACCAGGATCCTTCCTAGCCTACAATATTTCAAATCCAATCTTTCTCTAGACCTTGGTATCAAATGCCACAACCCACCACTAGCCCAGTCATACTAGAGTTCCATCACCAACCTCTGCCAGTCATGTTGGATATGGGTCAACGACCTCTGCAAGTCATGTTGACGACTCGCACCCAACCGTTGTTAGTCATGCTAGGGGCATCACTCTAGTCGCCACAATTCATATCAATGTCACATCTCCAACCTCTGTACATCATGTGGGAGATGACTCTCTTACCTCTGCCATTCATGTTGAGATCATGTCACCAACCACTGTGAATGGTGTTGGGGGCATTGAGAATCCTAGATGTCTCGTACATAAGCCTAAATTCCTTTGTAGGACTTGCAAAGCAAATCACCTTACTTGTGTGTGTCATGTTACTGTTGGGATACTTGAAGCATGGGGCTCACCAAAGGGCCCTTCGGATTCTGAGGCGTCTGTGGTTTCCCCACATCTTGTTTCTCCATTGATTTACATGGAATATATGCCGCTGCAATCCTCTCCTAAACATACCCCTATATTCGAGGGTGATGTGTCCCCTATCCCTGTTATCATGCATCCTCTTCAACCTAGAATTGAATAAGTGGTCATACTGGTGCAATATTTGGTCAATCCAACTCTCCTTTTGGAGGGTGATGCATCTTCCAACCATGTCATAATAATTCTTGATAGCGCTCCTTCTGAACAAGAGAGAGTTTTACTCTCCCCGAGTACTCTCCCTTCGAGTCCTTGAGAAGTTCCCTTTGATTGGGATGGTCTTGTGGGGTATCCAATGCCTCCTTCTATGTCCTTTCCAGTAAGAGACATTATCTGATATATCACAGAGATGATAACCTCTGCTATCAATTTATCCTCCTCGACTTGGAGAGATCTCGGTTTTCCCAAGCTTATCTAAGATATTCGTAAGACACTGACATTCCACAGAAGTCCAGAATGGGAGCCTTGGCCTCCCCCGTGACTTGCCACCTAGAAAATCCCAACCGAGTTTAATTTAAGCTCTTTTCCAACTCTTTTTCAAAAAGAGAAAAGATTGTTGAGTGAACTTGTCTCTTTCACATCGTAAATTGGATTTGAAAGGACACCTATTTGGTATAAGTTTATCCCTTTTTCACACCAAGTAGACTAAAGATCATGAAAAAGGACATTTTTTGGCATTAAGTTGTGATTGCATCTCATGCCCTTGCTTGCAGTATTGAGCCTATAGTCAGTTCTCAATTTTCATTATAAACTATTTGCCTCAGTAGTTTTGCATCCTCAACCAAGCAGAGCCTCGTTTATATCCGTCACAATTTGACACCCTATACCCAGGAGGGAACATTCCTCTGAGTGTCCATATCCCACATGCATCTCCTTGCATTGATCATAGGTATGTTCCACTGCTGAAACTATTTTTTCTTACTTGTGACACTCGTTTCCTCCTCTGTATCATAGGATTCATTTGTTTATGAAAAAAAAAAAAGACTGGTGGGAAGGGAATATTATCTTATATTGGTAGAAAGCGTGTCGCCTTTGAACAAAGAACAAAGTTATTGAGTCCATTTGTCATCATAATTTTTGGTTTAGCATGGCCTTAGGAAGTTGAGATCATTACATAGAGTTTTCTCTACCGATTGGTTACTCTTCTAGACCCTATGGAGAATTTCATTGATGCCTCCTGCATCTCATGGTTTCATCATCGAGTCTATGTTGTCAAAGTATTCCATATGCCTCATGATATTGTTCAAAGGAAGTCTATCAACCTGTGTTAGCCATTCCTTAGAACTCTTGACTTTGCATGTCATCCATACCTTTGTCTCAGAATCACATGATACTATAGTCCTATCACACACCCTGGTCCTAATTTCATCATTGGTAGGTAACATTGAACCCAACATTCGACATTTCATCATTGGTCATTGACTAGGTGGTTTCCCTTGTGTTTGCCGATAAGACATCTATTCACACATTGGGATTTGTGCAGTGTCTTGGATGTCATTATCCTTATTGGTGGTTTCCTCACCTTTGTTAGCATTTTTCCTCATTAGCTACTATTCATAGGGTCTTTTTCATGTACCTCTTGCACTTGGAACATGTGAAAGACGCATAGCTTCATTGGTTCATGAACATGTTCTTCATTCGATTTGATCCAAATCATGAAGCTCTTGCTTTGTACCTCGTGTTGAATGATGAGAGATGCCTTAATTCTCTCCTTTCAGTGGGTCTCCTTCCATCGACTTCAACTCATCTATTATGGGAACGAGACCTATAGTCTTATAAGTACTTTGAGGCTTGTAGACATTAATGGCAGGTTCTCTCGCCATCGACAATTAGGAATACATAAATGTCTCATGATCGATAGATCCTTCAAATGTTCGACCCCGACTCCTTTATTCACACTTGTAACAATGTACTCGGTGCCTTGATACCTACTTTCATTATCGGTAGGTTTTCTTACATTTGTTAATGTTATACCTCAATGGTCAGTAATCAAACGATGTCTCATTGTGTTCGACCTCAACTCCTTTATTCACATGATGTAGACTTGCACCTTTGGCGAATTATGTAGAAGACTTGAAGACATCAGTATGTGGCCATAACTTTCTTGATTTGTTTCTTCCATTTTCATTGGACCAATACATATGAATTCAGTGATCATGGGAGATCTTATTGTACTCCATTGTATACAAATATCTTTAGATTGATTTTGAGACTGGTTCTACTGGGCCTTGTTCATGACTATGAAAACCTTTGTCATGTAACTGCATTTTTATTTTCCTATTCATGGCCACGGACAATTGTTTGGTATATTTTCACATGGATCTGCAGTATAATTCAAATTGGCAGCCATGTATGCAAAGTCAGTACAAAATGTAATGAACAACTAGTTCTTCAAGTTGGTTCCCGATCACTCCACTTCTGGTTTTTTATAATGTATTTCAGCCATCACATATACTACTTTGACCTCACACATTAGGGGGCATCTGTTATAGCAAGATTTGCCTCACCCTATGCAATCTTTCACAGAGGTCCTTTTTCCATTCCCCTATGCAGACTTTTCATTCCTTTTTGCAATTTTCAGAGCTAAAAAATACATTTTTTCCACATTTACGCACCTTGCCTACTATACAACATACATATATGCAGGATGCACCACTACATCCCACGTACATCAGGATTTGTGCCCAAAAATGAAAAATGGTGTCACGTTTCCATGCCATGACAAGAGATCTATGATCCTTTTCTTTCCATATAATGGAAACATTATGACTCGGCCCTTCAGTTCCATTTGAAGGTTATAAATGGGTCAATTACGAGCTATGGAAGAGAGGATAAAATAATTCAACTTTGATAGAAAAGTTACTCTGGAGAAATTATTTACTTCATATTAAGTTTGCATCCCTTTATCCTTTAAGTATGAACAAAGTGCTCATCCCCCAAGCTCTTCCCTTATTGATTGAGAACTCCATTGTCTCTCTTCCATGATCTTTCCTTTGGTGGAGGATTGAAGTGGTGGAGGCCCAGCTGGAAGGAACTTAGTTTCTCGGTTCCAAACCGTGCCGACACAGAGGTCTGTAACCTTTTCACTTCTGTTGATCATATATTAATAGAAATACTCTTTTCTCGTCCAATTGATATCTTTCAAATATTTGAATTATTATTCCATGGGCATATTTTTTATTTATATTAATTGATTATGCTATTGAATGTGCTAACATTGTATATTATCACCATATGCTAGCTTTGATTGGTTGTTGAGGACTAGTTGTAGGTATATTGTTTTGGGTCAAGTAATCAACAGTGGACTTCATCGAACATATGGATGAGGTAGGAATTTTATCTTGTCTTACTAGCATATTTGTTTATATAGCATACTTGAGAATAGAGTTGATTTCTGTAGTCATTTCCGTCTATTGTGGTTTACCCCTAGCCATAGAGAGATTTCCCTCGTAACACTTTCAAATCCTCCAATTCAAGTGTTCCTATACGATTAGGAAAGGAGATAACCATGAAGGGTCAAAGGCCGAGGTCTGGTTGTTCTATGCAACCCTCCTTGAGTCACCCAACTCTTGTGAGGGAATCTAGTCTATGACCCATTTCAGAGGCCGAAAATCTAGCTGTCGCACTTTGACCGAGGTACCTAGTGGCGAAATATAGGATATCCACCCAGGTGGTGGTGGTGGGCTGCAATCACACCTTGATCATATTTTGTGTGGCTATTGGGAAATATTTCCATATCTTTCGGGATATGCACCCTCTACCCCTCATTATAACTAATTATTTCAACCTTCACTAGTTCCTCTTTTGCTGCCTTTAGACCCCACTATTAAGTTCTATTGGAAGGCTCGATGCTGAATTGAGAGGAAAGATGATAGGTCTTTTAGAACATGAGCATTTGTTTTTGTTGTTCCCCCACGCGAAAAAAATCGACCTATTCACATGCTTGTTCATTTATAGTTGTATGACATTCATTTGATTACATGCAATTGTGAGTTATATTATTTTGTGAAGGTCAACAATATACTAAGCTCTTGTTCATTTATTTCACTCTTGTCACCATTTTCACACATTCATTTTTCTAGTCGAAAGACACAGGGAAACCACAAAATCCCCATCATTCTAGACGCTTTCAGAATCTCCCTCCTATTCTAGGAGGATTCCCTAGTCTTTCCAACTCACTGACTCAACCATCTCACACCCCTGTGAGTGATACTATTTTTGGATCAACTTTACTTGGTTCCACTTTGCTTGGGTCAAATTCCCAAGGCCATCCATCCATTAGTTCTCCTTCACATGGAGGCGCGGGTCAAAATTCTTCTCAAGGTAGAAGTACAAACCCACCAAATCCCTCTCAAGGGACAGGTCAATTACCTACACACACGATGGATGGAACTAATCCACCACCAAATCTCCCTATGCCATACTTGGAATTACTTAACATTATTGATTTAACCAAACTCATGAATTATCTCATTTTGCATGACCCAGCTTGGCCCAATATGCCTACAAAATTGCCTTCAGACATTTCAAAGTTTGAAGGAAAACTAGGGGACAATCTCGCTAACCATGTTATGACCTTCCACTTATGGTTCTCTTAAAAAAACATTATGGATGATTCCATCCACTTAAGGTTTTTTCAACGAACTCTCACGGGTTCATCAGCCAAATGGTATGTGGATGAAAAATCAGGGTCCCATGTGACCTTTGAATCATTGGCCAAGGCCTTTTTGTCCCTTTTCCAACTACTAGTTTGTCATGATATTGAATTAGAACTTCTCTCTGAGTTCAAACAAACCACTTCTATCCATATATCCCACCACATCCATGAATGGCGTCTGTGACGTAGTTTGTGTAAAGTAGAAACCACCAAAGAACAACGTCTTGATTGGTTTCTCAAATCACTTGTCTCGGTTATTGCCAAGGATGTAACATCCACTTGTCCTTAGTCAGAAAAGGAAGACATCAACAAGGCCCAACATTTTGACCTCATCTATGCTCAATTAGGTTACTTGTACACCGTGTTACCTGATGCACCAAGACCCATACCATTTGGTCAGGACAAACCAGGGATGTCCCACGCCATGGATGGGTTGATTGGTTCTATGATGCAACACAACCCTTACAACCACCCATCACCTATTTATGGTGCACTCAATATCCGCAACCATATGGAGGGACATCTTATTACCCTCCCCCCACTCACCAACAATCATATCAAGTTGTTCCTCCTTAGCCATTGGGGGGACCCCCACGGGTACCCCAGATGCACCCAATCTCTCAATCAAGTGCGGCTCCACTCCCAACCCCTAGATATGACCCTAAAATTTGTGGAGGTACTTCAAGTTCCTATACACCATATGGATCATCTCCACAAATCATTCCATATTTTCCATTTCCTGGTCCTCCCTAGCCAGTTTCTCCTCCACCAGGACAACCACATGTCGGCGTTAACTTTGTTTAGCCCTCTCTCATTCAATAGGTTCAGAATTTTGAACAATTGAATACTAAAAATTTATCCCATCGTCCGAATAATGCTAAGAAGAAAGGAAAAAAATGAAACAATAAAAACCCGAGACCAGGAGGAAATAACCCCCAACGAAATCGTCCTGTTGGGGGAAACCAGAATCAAGGAAATGAAAACCCCCAAGGGGGAAAAAATAACAATCAACCATGAAAAGGGAAGAACAATAACCTCAGAACTAAGTTCCCTTGCACTCTATGTGGCGAGTATGGACATTATACTCACCACTGCCCCCACATTTCCTATTACAAACGAATGAAAGAATCCATGAACAAACAACACCCCCCAGCACTACCTGCACCCCAATAGGCCAAACAACATTATTTGAAACCACCACCTCTGATGGTTTTGCAAAACCCTATTCCACACCAAGGTATGATGAATATATTACCAATAGGAAGTAAACCTTGTTGGATCATGTTGTCATTGATGCCAATGGTTTGATTGATTGATGTCAAGTGATTTATTGATGTCAAAGGATTGATTGATTGATGATTGATGTAATATAATATGTATTGTCCTTGATGAGAATGCATAGATGAAGATGGAT
>ML799628.1:213168-227976 GCA_009831015.1 Picea engelmannii
GGCAACCTTCTGTACATCACATCATCCCGTCCCGATATAATGCAAGCTATTGGAATGGTAGGTCATTTTCAGTATGCTCCTAAAAAAATTCATTTGGCAGTTGTCAAGAGAATATTTAAATATCTGAAGGGAACAATGACATATGGACTGTGGTATCCTAGAAATCAGAATTTCCAATTAATTGCCTATTTAGATGCAGACTGGGCTAACTGTGTTGATGAGAGAAAGAGCACCAGTGGAGGAGCATTTTTTCTGGGTGACTCATTAGTTGCATGGGTTAGTAAAAAGCAAGGATCCATTTCATTATCCACTACAGAGGCAGAATACATTGCTGCTGCTACCTGTTGCACACAAATCTTATGGATGATACAAACTCTTGCAGATTTGAAGGTAACTTACACTGATCCTATCCCAATTCATTGTGATAACACTAGTGCCATAAGTGTCTCCAAGAATCACGTTCTTCATTCCAAGACTAAGCATATTCCTATAAAGTATCATTTTCTCAAAGAACAAGTTTCAAACAGAATTGTTCAACTAAACTATATACCCTCTACAGAACAGATTGTTGATATTTTACTAAACCATTAGCAGCAACCCCTTTTGGATATCTTCATCAAAGTTGGGGGTTATGATTTCTGGTGTCTAAAATGTGCACTCGGTCAGGGGGAGTGCCTATTGAATATCTGGTAAATTTCATAAATGCTTATAGATGACAGGGGGAGTATGTTCTGCAACAAGATCAGTGGAAGAATGTTTCTACTTTGACATTGATGTCAAAGGGGGAGAAAGGAGTCAAGCCTGATTGTCCGAATCCAGAGGAGAGTCTGAATGGTCGAATGCAGAGGAGTGTTGAGTCTGAATGAAAGTGTTGCCATCAATGCCAAAGGGGGAGATTGTTGGCAAATATTGAACAAGCAACGAATGCGTGTTGATGGTTGTTGTCATTGATGGCAACAGTGGAGATGGCAGGATAAGAAGGATAAAACCCCTTGGGGATTCGGACGTAAAATCTCAGGAGGAACAAAATTGAAGAAAACGCGCGCAACAAGAGTTTACAGAGAAGAAGGAAGATAGAGATCTAGTGACCATTGGATCCCATTCAAATTTCCCGAAAGGCCAACAACCGTCAGATCTGTAGAAGTTGCGAGGGAGATAAGTCATTGGAGATTCGGTGATTGGGACTTTGAAATGTCCAATTCACTTGACATCGAAAACCCCAAAATCGCGATATGCGATTTCGCAAGTTGATCACAGCCATTAAATCAAGCAGAGATCGGAACCATCCACTTGTAGACAAGAGGCTTCATCGGAGTTTCGGGGATCAGGATTTCAATATGCAAAGAACACAATGCAACGAAAACCCTGATTTCGGGATATGCAAAATCCTGACTGAATCTGAACCGTCAGATCAACATGTGATCTAGACCGTCGATCTAATTCACGACAGCAGTCCACGTCAGCTAGGGACACGTGGCACAACCAGGTAATGACAGGTGGCAGGCAGATTCAACACTTCAGGCACAGGTAAGTCACGAATTAGAGTGACACGTGGCAGTATTTAACATGGGTCAAACCACGTGTGACGTCAGCAGAGTATCGGGGATCGGGACTTTGTAATGGCAAAATCTCTTGACATCAAGAACTTTGAAATTGCGATATGCGATTTCGTGATGTAATCACAGCCGTTGGATAAGAAGTGATCTAGACCGTTGATCACAGCCCGTATCGGAGTATCGGGGATCGGGACTTTGTAATGCCAAAATCTCTTGACATCAAGAACTCCAAAATCGCGATATGCAATTTTGCGATGTAATCACAGCCGTTGGATAAGAATGAGATCTAGACCGTTGATTTCCTTCATCGGAGAATTGGGGATCGAGAATTCTATAGGCATGTGCATGATGACATCGAAAATGCTGAAACCCCAATGAGAGGTTTGACCAAGGTCATGTGTTGATGGTCACATGGACCATTGTGTAGCTGGAAGGGGCTAATGCTCGGGAAAGGAGCACATCATGGATCAGAGAATCGGGTGTTCCGAGTATGTGTGCATCTCGTCACTGAAAACGCTGAAACCCCGATAGAGAGACATAAGGTTGTGGTCACAGAGGGAAGGTCACGTTGATCGGGAGCTAAGCTCAGGAGGGCTAGCGTATGAAAGGAGCCATCGGGAATCGGAGAATCGCGAGTCCGGAGGACTTGTGAATTTTGACATCGCAAATGTCGAAATCACGATGAGTGAAATCCCGATTAGATCTGAATCGTTGGATCAAGTATTGATCGGAGGGTTGTTGTTCTTCCTCATACATTAACTCTTCAGTTATGAACCTATTAAGAGAAACGAACTAATAATGACAAATCGGTTAGCGTTTCAGTTGCCAAGACAGATGTCCTTGGATTTCCCATGGGAAGGGGAAGTGGAACCGTCAAGGCAGAGTGTATAAAAGAAGTTGAGAGAAACTGTGTTGGGTTGGTCGTTCTGAGGGAAAAATGAGTAAACAGTAAGAAAAGGAAAATGAGCAGAGGCATAGCAGGAAATTAATCAAATGCACAGAGCGAGATGAAATGCAGAGCAGAAGAAGAACAGAAGGACAGACAGAACATAACAGAAAAGGTGATGCAGAGCTGACCTGCTAAACAACCAGAAGAAGAAAATAATTGCAGAACAGTTTGTTGAAGATCAAATACAAAGAAACATTGGTAATAATTGATTTATCTGTGTAATTGTCTGTGTATTCATTATTTGATATTTAAGGGTGGTTGGGAGGTTCTCGGGAGGACTATTGTCCTCAGAGTGCAGGTGGGTGCTTGAACACAGGGAGTTGTAGCTTCCATCTGGTTGCAGCCAGAGAAACCAGGGTAGCAGGGTGGTGCTAGGGAGAACAAGTGTTCTATGTTATACAGGTTGGAGCCTGTGTAACTGGAAGTTGGTGCTTCCATCCAGTTGGTGCTGGAACATTCAAGAAGTTGGTGCTTCCATCCAGTTGGTGCTGGAATACTCAAGGAGTTAGTGCTTCCTTCTAGTGGGTGCTAGAGAAACCAAAGAGTTGGAGCTCTCAAACAAGTTGCAGCTTGTAAAACAGAGGTAGCAACCTCACATTGAGTTGGTGCTCAATTGTAAATGATGTATAGAACTACAAAAGACTGCCTATCATTTCGAAGAAGAAAAGGTTTTCTCCCTTTATGGGTTTCCTCGTGAAAAACTGTCTCTGTGTGTACTTTATGTGTGACTTATGGTTTTTACTTTTACTATACATATGTTGTATGTTGTTGATGATCACTTGAAGGAAGATTAATAATATGTAAAAGGTATAAAATTGTTTAAGCTCATAAACAACTGATTCACGCCCCCCCCCCTCTCAGTTGTTTTAGTATTTCCAACAAACTCACCATAATACCTAACTTGTACCTCATGGAGAAACACCCAATGTCTTTCAGAAGCCAACTGATGTGGTGGATACCCTCACAGTGAACTTGGAACTACGGTGGTGAAGCAGATCTTTGTATGTGCAACTGGACATTGTCGGTCAAGTTGTATCTTGGTACTCCATGTTTGCAACTTGAGGGCCTCGAGATATCATCTCCTTAGTTATCCCTAGGAATTGGGGATAACAAAACTCATTCAGAAAACATGTATGTGAGGTGGATATCCGATATATATTCAAGCATGAAAGGTATTCTTTGCACAAAGTAGATTGATAATAAATATCAGAAACCACATATGGATATACTTATAATTCTTTAATCATATTACAGATATTGCAGAAACATTCATGACAAAATACAAAATGATAACAAATATCCTAGCTTGTTTACAAATGTGCATAGAGTTTCATTCATGACAATCTACAAAATGATAGTAAATATTATAACTTGTTTATAAATGGTTGAAACATAAAATGATAAAATGAAAGATGCGTAGGAATATTAAAGAAGGATAGATAACTTCAAATGGTAATGAGAATAGAAGTCACTACTATTTAAATATTAACACGAGTATCACAAACATTGAATATGTATGTAGGTCTTTAGGCATTAATGATATGACAGAATACGTGCTAGGCATCTGGCTAATGAATCCAATAATTTGAAACTCATTCATGAAAATTGTAGGTGATGTGGAGATATATTCAAGCATGAAAGGTATTCTTTGCATAAATAAGATTGATAATAAATATCAAAAACCATATATGGCTATACTTAGAATTCTTTAATCATACTATAGATATTGCAAAAACATTCGTGACAAGATACAAAATGATACTAAATATCATAACCTATTTATAAATGTTCAGATAATCCTTACAATATCAATAGCCATAAGTAAGTTGTATCATAACTTATTCATTAACTGTGAACATAAAAACATAGTAGATAGGATGTATAAATTCCATGAAAGAAAAAATTGAATAAATAAGAAAGAAACAATAAAAAGAGATGAAAGAAACAATAAAACAAAGGAAAATTGGTTCTGCAACCATGTGTGGTGAATCCTTAGGTAGAAACCCAGATCTTCAATAATAGAATGACCCCTTGAGATACAAATAAACTCAATATCTAGGCTATAAAAATTCCAACCTTTTCTAAGTCTTGACCGCTACCTTTTATCCTTTTCTTGATTACTGGTTTCTAGCCTCCTTTTGTGTAACTACTTTCTAAAATTAGAATGGGAGATAAAATTATTTGGGGCATCTCGACACCTTAGGAAATTGGTGTCCTAATATTCCCAGAAAATAATAAAATTGATTCTATTTAACCTCCAAACATTCCAGTTGTAGTAACAGTTTACTATTTGTCCTATATCTCCCAAAGGTTGAGTAGATTTTGATGCTTTTTGTATTCTTCCATGAACTTTAAAAACTAATCCTTAAACCCTTTGACATGATTCCACTCGTCATTTTTTTCTATATTAAAAACTTGTAAAGGGGATTAGATCATTGTTTATTTAGTCAATATGTAGCCACATATGCTCATTGGATCCACCATTTCTAAAGTTCTACTCATATCCCCAAATTTTGCAAATCCATAAATTATGGTGGTAAAGTTCATGGTAATGGTCTTGATCAAGAGTTCTAATGGCATGGTCTATGTTACCAAGTTTACAAAATGCATTTGAAATAATGTTATAAACTACAAAATTAGGATAGAAACCTTCTCTCATCATCTCTTTTAAAATAAAATGGCAAAGGCATTTGCACGGTCATTTTATTGCACATATTCATTAATCGACATTGAATACATCTTTGTGTTGTGTTTTATACCATAAGACTCCATTCCCTTAGTCATCCCCATTTATTTAGAATCCTATCACCTTTGGTATAGAGATGCATAAGACACCCATAGCTGATAACTGAAGGCTCCATGCTTATCATATTTGGTAACAAACCCTTCTCTAAGTAAATGAACTCTTTGTCTCATTAAAATTTTTCACACAATTCTATAATGGGATTTCATGTCAATTATCTTACCAAGAATATATTTTCTATCCGCTACATTTTCTAAAGGATTATGAAGTGCTTAATAGACCTCATTTATGCAAATAGATTAAAGGATGATATGTGACCTGGGCCCGATTTACTATTAGGAGAGAA
The DNA here is from genome assembly GCA_009831015.1 of Picea engelmannii. Lineage (NCBI taxonomy): Eukaryota > Viridiplantae > Streptophyta > Pinopsida > Pinales > Pinaceae > Picea > Picea engelmannii. Next base: position 218,763 of record ML799628.1, read on the forward strand.
AAAGTTTGTGGAATGATATTCAAATGATCTATAATGAGAATGCTCTATCACACACATCAATTGAACCAAGTTGTATTTGTTTGCTTCTGTGCTAGGGAGTACATTTCAAAAAGTGGACACATGTAGTTTTCACAATAGACATAAATATGTATAGTTAACTGTAAACTATGGAAGACAGGAATCTCACACCTTTAGACATGCAATGGTCAGTTTCTCTTAAATGATATCTAGAGTTGAAAAAAATTAGGGAGGATGATATCGATTTTTCCTTTTCGTGTTGCTCATTTTGATCAAATTTGAAGGTACTCTTGTAGTAGATGTCATATATGTTAAGTGAAAAAAAAGAGACAGTCAAGTAACCTGGATTTGGCACCTTCAGTTGCTTTTGTTTAGTGTTAATAAAAATCTAGTGGCATGCTTCCTAACAACAAAAGAGGGGGCTGATGTGATTAATCGTCTCCATAAATATGATTACACTATTTACCGATGTCCTTGGGAGGTGATAGAGTGACACAATTTTATCCTCATTAACACAATCAAACTTTTGGTGTTGTTTGGCTACAATGATGAGAGAATGAATGAGAGAAGCAAATTGTGCCATTGCAACCATTCAATAAAATATTTGAGTTATTCTATGATTAGCATTTCCCATCTTCCATAAAAAGGTCAAAAGAAGAAAGTAATCCTTGGGATCCATCTTCCATTATCTGGTCATGACTAGCTACCCCAATAGATCCACCTTCCATTATCTGTTCATGACTAGCTACCCCTGCAGATACACCTCTTTGACTACCTCCAAGAAATGCACCTTCAAGTCATAACCCACCTGAACCGCTTAGGGATTCCGTAATTTCAAAAACTACTCCAAGAGGAGTTGTGATCATGTTTACATCACATAATGGGTAAGCTATCTCATGTTTAAGTAATCTTGCACCAAATAAGTACGCATGTGGTTCATAAGAGATATTAAATTTAGTGCCTAGAAAATCATAGCTTAGCTTTCATACATAATTATCACTGCCTTGGTCAATCTCTGTTTGGAAGATTCAAATATCTAGATTTTCAAAAGGTCCCTTATGTGATACATGTATTTTTATTCCTATATGAAAAATTATGAGAATTGTGATTGAGGATTTCAACATTAGATACATGGAAAAAAGTATGGTTCAAACTCTAGCATTGTGGTTGAGGATTTCAACACTATTTTAATAAAATAAGAGAAAAAGGGAGGTAATATAGCTCATGACCCCATGAGAGAAAGAATGGAGGACTTAATTTCTGATTGGGATCTTTCAGATGTAAAACCAACCAAAGGAAAGTATACTTGGAGTAACAAAAGAGTGAATCCTAGTTTCATTGCGGCTCGTTTGGATAGGTTTCTCATTCATAGTGATTTTTAATCTCTAATTATATTATCTCTTCTAAAATTATACCTTTTGTTATCTTCGATCATAAGCCTATTGGTCTAAACTTTGAACCATTAGAAAATTTTGGGCCCATTCCTTTTAGATTTAACCCTCTTTGGCTTCAAAAGGAGGAATGTATGGCTCTTGTAGAGGATACTTGGGAGAAAGCGGGAGATAGAAACACTTCTTTCTTTCACAAGAACACTAAAGCATAGGGGAATAGGAATATAATTAGAATAATGTACTTAGAAAGAGGGTAGAAGATATAATATTTCACAGAAGTGAAAGAAGTAGCTAGGAAACACTTTGAAGAAATTTATGCAACAGAGGAAGAAGAAGATAGAGAAAAAATCAAAGAAATCATGGAACACATTGACTAGACTATGAACATATTGGTTTTTGTTGTAGAGTATTTTTTTAGCATGGGCGTGTAGCAACTTCCTCTCTGAAGGAAAAGGATTTTCAATCTAATAGGCAGAATAATAACAAATCTTATTGTTGGAAATCCCAAGCTAGGTGCAACAACCCGCAAATTACACCTAACAAGAAACTTGGGCCTCAACCTAGAGTGAAGAAGCAATCCCAAAATGGAGGTGCCTACCCTTTTTTCCAACACACAACAGTCCATTATATTATTAGGGAGGAAGGATAAACCTTCAACATAACCTATGAGTTGAATTTTGGATCCACTCAAGGGCACTAGGAGAGAGATCCACATATGGAGAATGTCACATTAGGTCACAAGGTCCCACGACCATATGGAGTTTCACAGGGGGTAGAGAGCATGTAGATAGAGTTGGGAGTCCTAGGATCATACAACCATATGGTCTCTCATGGGAATGGTTTCTTGGACACTTTAATTCTTAGAAGGGTGGATCAGATTATTTTGTACTTAGAGGGAGATCACTTGTTCCCAGAATGATTTGATTGTCAGTTTGTATGTGGATACCAAGACCCAAATGGTTGAGATGACTTAGGATGTGTAGGTTGAGGGAATTTCAAAGGAACTAGCAATAGTTTCAAAGGAAACACTACCTGGCATAGAAAATGTNGGGGGGGGGGGTAAATTGCAGAATTAAAATGCCTTGAAATAAAATGACATGAAGCAAATAAAACTATTGTAATAACTTGCATGAAACTACTACATGAACTTGTAAACTACTATAGAAATGAGAATATCATAGAAAAGAGGGTTATTTTCATTCCCTTGAGTGGGACCTGCTCAAGGTCTCTATAAGAACCCTTTTTGAAACCATAAGTTCTCGAAAATGTAGTCTCCTTATTAAGAAATTTAACTCATGACAACAATGTGTCCTCTAAAATTTGAATTCACTATCATAATTATGAAAGTATTATTCCAAAGAAAAACTATGTACTAATCATTATATCAAAACCTCAAGCATGCTTAAATTCATATAAAATAAAAATTAAGCCAACGTATATCACATAAACTCATCAACTCAATTACTCATAAAATTCAATATGCATGGGGAGATAAATGGTCCTAGAAACGTGCCAAAGTAGATTTGTAGGTGAAATATTTTAACAGTTGATCAAAATATGTTTATGTGTTTATATATTATTTCACATCGACTTATAAAATTACTTATATCTCAAAAATATACTGATAGGTCACAACTTAGCGAGACACCAAATTGATGTATGAGACCTGCTTGTTTGTAGAAAAATGAATAAACCCTCTATGCATCCCACAAACATAGGGGTCTCATACATTAATTTGATGCTAGTAATGTCCTAGAAATTATGAATATATTAACAATAATCAAAATTGTATTTTTACATTTCTATGTCTCCATAAGTTCTACATTGAGTTCTCTACTTTAAAAAACACGTCAAAACCCTTACCTTATCATTTTCCTTTCGCCATATCCATTAGCCCATACAACTTGATAAGATTTTTCCACGAGATTCATTTCCATCACCAAGACCTGCATGAATCATAAAATACAAATTCTTTATATGAGTAAATAATATATAATAAAATAAACTTGCATTTAGTTATGTATAATACTCTAGAAAAAACTTAAGTGGTTGCATACCTTAATGCGCTTCTCTTTGTTTCGAGAATAGGTTATTCTCTAATGAATAGGGCTAACCACATGAAGGTGGAAGCTCATATGCCCCTCCCCCCCCCCCACATCGCTCTCAATTCCCCATACCCAACAAATGATTTTGTTTATATAGAAAACATATAGACATTCATGCATAACTAGGATAGTCATCAAAACATATGAAAATACAAACATTGAATCATAATGTTGTAATTCATATAAACAATATTTCATACTAGCAACATCGATAAACATCCAAATACAAGTTATGAATTTATACATCTATTTTTTCTTTGATTTATGTTTTTTTACATTCATAAAATTGACGATTGGGGTATCATAATCATCCTTTGACACTATATTGATTGCACCCTCTCCTTATATTGTTTGTGTTTCCATGCGCTCATGTACCATACTTCTGGTACGTTGCTGAGAAGGGTGTCGAGGCATATGTACAGGGGCATGAACTGCAACAACAAAAATGATCATATCAATATGTTGAAATATAATTTAAATAACTATTTCATTATTTTGATTAACATTACAATATTTCTCTTTACCTGTCTATGTAGCTATGAAATTTGGTGCATTAATTTCTTGTCCAATTGGTTCCCCTTGCAGTTCACCCTCCTGAGCTACATGCTCTTTCATTTAAAGAAGATAATATATACGTATAAGTCAATAAATAAGCATCTACAATCACAGTAAATATTTCTAACTCTGAAGCATACATACCAGAATGGGTACTCTGCTCCCCACTATCATTGGACATGTTCTCCCTTGTATGAAGTGGTGTCTACTGAATACTGCTAGATTCATTGCTACAGTTTCATTGTTTCTTGAAAACAAACATAAATACTTAGTTAAGGGTGATATCATAAAATATAAATAGACTTTACAAGCATGCTATCGCGGTTTCCTTATTCATTTTATTTACCTGCGTGGCTGGGGAGATTAGAGTCTGCCCCAAGCTTCTCCTATATTCAATCACACTTTTAAAACCATGCTTGTAACCAAGATTTAGGTCCTCCTCGGTGACAGCAGTGTGGAACATATTTAACTGCAATGCATAACACAATTAAAATTACCAATAATAACAACAGATATTTGTTTTCTATTATTAAATAAATATTCACCACAGTTAATCATTTAATTCTTACGATTCGGGATTTTAGTTTTCCATAGCCACCCTAGCCTATTTTATGTTGCCCATGTTTTTCCATTCTATCCTTGGTTTCTTTGGAGGTTTCAGGTAGCCTATATATGGACTTTTTGAAAAAAAAATAGATATCGGAATTGTTACTTAAAACAAGAAATAAAAACATAAATGAGCATATTTCACTAATAATATGACATGTGATGTACCTTGCTTGACCAGGCCGTGGATGTCTTCCTTGTTTTTCAAACAATTTCTCCTTTGCATCCTCTATCAGGGCCTTCCACTCTTTCTCTGGAACCATGGGAGGGCGCTCATGCTTGAGGTCTAATTGCAATTTCTCCCTATATTGGGCCCTGGTATATTTTAAATTCTCCCCGACTAACTTTGTAACCACTTTCTTGTTGAACGTATTGTTGAACAAGTTTACCATGTATTCTATCAATTCATCTTTCTTTTTGCTATATTGGCCATCCCACCATGTGTGAATGGTGGGGCCAAACAACTCCAATGCTTTTTCATTCAAAGTTCTGTAGAAAACATTGTTTCCTGCAGAAACGTGTTATCCATTAATTTATAATAATATCAACAAATGCCCATCTCAATTTCATGATAAAAATGAATCAATTAATTAACAAATACCCGCAATCTTCTGAATCTTGATCGAAACACATGTGTCATCCACCAGAAAGGTGATATCTAGTGATCTGGTGCTTTTAATTCTTGTTTCTCCATGAATAGCTTCCTCTCCATCTACAGTATGTTCCTCTCTGGAGTCATGTGGAGTCTCAGGCTCTAGCTCATCATGCTTCGATGTGTCATGTCGATCAACATCATTGCGCTCATCAATGGATTCGAGGGGAACCTCAAGAGGGTCAAAAAGACTCACTTGTACTTTTCTATGTCGAATTTTTGTTGCATTGGACCATCACTGCTACCTATAGCAGTTGCAGGCTCGGCAGGTTCTCGGGTTGTTGGGTTTAAAAACTCCTACAAATGGAAAACTTTACTTTATCATATCATATAGAAAATATGAAACAAAAAATCAGATATGAAACTGTCATAGCTGATAAAAATGTGTGAAGACGCCACTTACCCCAAAATTAATTATTAGATTTTGTAGCTCTGCAATTCTTGCCATGTCCTCCTGTGTCAGGGGTCTTTTGCGAAACAAACCTAGATATTCTATGTTTTCCTTCTTCAATGCCTTCGCAACAGTTTCATTGGGTCAGTGGAATAAAATATTTCATCCTCATCAAGATCCTCAGTGGTTGCCTTCCCACATTGACCATGCCACAATACATTGATGAATAAAATTAATGAGATGAACTTTAACATTTGAGAAATTTAGTTATTGTAGTCATAAGTTATTACTATATTTAACATTTACCTACTGAGGCACAACGTGTGCCTTTCCACGGTCACCCTGGACAGATGTAGTGGGTGATTTTCCACGGTCACCCTAGACATATGTTGACACAATCAATCAATCAAAAAAAGTTATGAAACTCACATATAACATTAAAAAAATGAAACATTACAGTAATATTAGAAAATAAATAATGAAATTTTAGAAATTTAGTTGTTGTAGTCATAAGTTGTTACTATATTTAACATTTACCTTCTGAGGCACATCGGGTACATTTCCATGGTCACCATAGATAGATGTAGCGGGTGATTTTCCACGGTCACCCTGGACAGAAGTTGACACAATAAATCAATCAAAAAAAGTTATCAAATTCACCTGTAACATTAAAAAAATGAAATATTGCAGTAATATCATAAAATAAATAATGAAATTTCACCAATTTAGTTGTTGTAGTCATAAGTTGTTACTATATTTAACATTTACCTGCTGAGGCACAGCGGGTGCATTTCCACGGTCACCTTGTACAGATGTAGCAGGTGATTTTCCATAGTCACCCTGGACAGAAGTTGACACAATAAATCAATCAACAAAAGTTATCAAATTCACTTGTAACATTAAAAAAATGAAAAATTGTAGTAATATCATAAAATAAATAATAAAATTTTAGAAATTTAGTTGTTGTAGTCATAAGTTGTTACTATATTTAACATTTACCTGTTGAGGCACAACGGATGCATTTCCATGGTCACCCTGGGCAGCCGTAGTGTGTGATTTCTCATGGTCACCCTGGACAGATGTTGACACAATAAATTAATCAACAAGAGTTATGAAAGTAATTGTAACATTAAAAAATGAAATATTGGAGTAATATCAGAAAATAAATAATGAAAAATGAAATTTATGCAGTAAAAAATTGAAATATTGCAGCGATAAATTATAACAATGATTGATTTGAATGGTATGTAAGATATTTACCCCCATAGTCGCACCCCCTCCATCTATTTGATTTAAGTTGTAATCCATCAACAACTCTTCACCTGGAGCTATTGTTTTTGTTTCACATACAAATATACGATTTCCTTCGTGTCCCTCAAATATGCAATTCGGTTTCTTAGTTGTTTCCACTGGTTGTGCACTATTTATAAATCCTGCAATGTTTCCAGAAGATTTTGTCCTTCCATCAATATACATAGTTGCCCCTTTATTTTGATTGTTATCTACTAGTTATATATAATTTGTGGCAACTCTGTATCTCCGCGTACTTTATGTATATCGGACCAACATCAACCAATGATTGTATTTGTATAATGGTCTGACATACTCCATCAATTAATTTGCAGTGCCATAGCCAACCTTTATGCCATCCATGGAAAATAACCCCGATCCATGTAAGGATGAAGGAGCAATGCGATCCATCCTCCCACTGATGAAGAAATCTGTGTCCACTTCAGTTAGCTCCTTAGGTGCCCATTGTTGCACCATATGTCTATACCTCAAGGGAAACTCAATTTCACCTATGCTCTCAGCATCATAATTACATGACCCTCCATTGGAAATAAAAAATTTCATGTGTATACGAAATATTTTCCTTTTCTTTTCAGATCTAGTTGATCTAGAACTGGTAGATCTAGTACAACAGATCTCACTTTCAACCTCTTTGAGTATATCTTGATCATCACTCCAGGAATATAGATCCAATAGATACCTATTTGGTGGTAACTACACTCGTTAAAACAAGAAGATAAGTTATTGTGTGAATATAAGTTTGTGGTACCAACACTCGAAAAAATGAGAAGATAAGTTAGCGAGCAAATATTTAGGGAACCCATGTTTTTCTTGGACAATATACTTGATTCTATTTTATGTAACAAACTTATTGGGGTCCTTGTTTACTTGATTCATATCATACTTGGCATCCCATTATTGTTATATTGGTATGCTTTGGGGTGTGAGTCTTCTCTTTTATAGAATGGCATTAAATTCCCAACATAAAAGGTGTATGAAATCCATTAGGATAGAAAGAGGCATTAAAGTCCCACCATTAGGCTTGAGAATTGATGTAGATAGGGTGATGAAGGAAATGAAGCCCATGTTCTGAAAGTGACTTCCATGTTCATGGTTAGATCCATGTTCAAGAGAAACAAAAAGATGGCACATTGTTCTAGATTGGTTGTGACATCTCATTTATGTTAAATTAATGGAATATAAGTTGGATTGGAGTTTAATTAAAAGAACAAGTGAAGGTATTGTGAATTATATTCTAATGGTTGGTGAAAACTAATTTGAAGCCTATGTACATGTCAATGATAAGAATGGGTATTGGTTTATTGAGATAAGTTCTTGGTTATCCAAACACTACAAAGAAATATGATATCATTATGATAATGATTGTTGCTTTGAATTGGAATAGAAACATATTTGTTTCAATGTTGGGAGCATAAAGGTTGAGTAGAGCTTGAGTGTTCTAGTCTATATAGATATATTTATCTCTTGGAGTGACATATTGTGTTTTTTGTTGGAATAAAATTTATTATCTTGGAGCAGCTCACTAATTCTCGATACTAGAGACTTGTATATTTTGTTGTTGGGGTGTTGATGACAATTATATTGTTGGGTTTCATAAGATTGTGGAGAGAGAATTATTTAAGTTGGGATTTCGATGTGTTCTTTAATTTTGGATTTTGATTGAATTCTCAAGAGTTGGGGGATCATGTCTTTGAATGTTGACCTTGTGAAATCTTAAAGAGGGTGGGTGGCACTTGTTTTGTACTTGTTATCCCTTCTTCTTTTTTCAATTTTATTTTAACTTCATTCTCAAAAATATATATCCTACCCATAATTAATGCCTCATTGTCAACTTGTATCAATCAATTTTCTATTTTGTCAAGTACAAAAGTTTATATTCCATTTTGTGAAATATAAAATGTTTACATTGAAAGATTAATATTTTTTTGGTATGTCTCAGTATCAGAATGTGAACCTCAGTCACCATAAACTCAATGGTTCAAATTAATATTGTGAATCAGGTCTGTTGTATATTTGAAAGCCACCTATTATCTAAGATTGAATTGTTTCCTATATGGCAGACTACAAGGCATTATGGGATGGTTGTAATAGCAACGAAGGGTGAAGACCACTTGCTCCTCCTTTACCCATGTGGAACAACCTGGGAATGACTGTTAACTATTGTGATAAATCAATGTTGTAATAT
>ML799628.1:266569-288069 GCA_009831015.1 Picea engelmannii
AAAGGGGCTCTTTAGGGCACAATTAGGTCTTTGACCAACCCACCATGAGGATTGAGCTCGGATTTGGTGTCAAATCGACTTGGGAGCCGATCCATTAGTGGTTGGGAAGCCGACCAGTTTCAATAAATGCGTCGTTTAGCAGGTGCGCGGGTTTTTCACCCAACAGCCGCGCCTTGTGCACCTATGTGCGCGTTGTACGATCCTGTTATGCACATATGCGCGCACGCCCAGATAATGTATAGCGCCCTTCAAATTTTTGGTAATTTGCATAGTTTTTTTACCCTTTTGCAATGATGTGGAATTAATCTTGTGCCATGAATGACTCTTTCTGTTTTGACGATGCGGAGTTCTTGTCGCCACGTGCGGACGAAATTTCAGTGATAACAAGTGTCACAACTATAGAAAATGTGTCGCAAAGTCTCTTAAAGTCAGGTATATATAGATCGACTATCGTCGATATAGCGACGAAAATGCATGAGTTGACCTGCAAAAACTCAACTAGTCATTGCAAGACATGTGTGTTAGCGAAAAAAATCCTATCCAATTTTAAAAAATCATACTCGTTGTTATATCGACGATCTTTCGTGGAAATAGCGACAAAAATCCCACCCAATTTAAAAATAACATGAAAATAATGGAAATGTGGAAATATTTTGGAATAATCTGCCCACATGTAGTAGTGACTTGTCCCAGATTCCCCCCNGAGACATTCCCCCAAGCCATTACCCAAATTCCCTTTTTCTACCCCCCACCTGGAGTCCAAACATTCTAGGTAGTTGCTACTTTTATCCTTCCCAACATGGTTCTTTCCATCCCTGTATGGTATCTCCATCCACCCACTATGGTTTCTATACCATCCCTCCCTCCTCATATAGAGGGATTACTGATGCAGATCCCAGTACAGGCTCCTGCCACACCACCCCCACCCCCAACTAGCAGCAACACCACCACCAATGGGGGCAGATGCAGGAAGAACGAGCCCATAGCTCCACTTCCTCCCCGAGATCAACCTCCTTGTGCACTATGTGAAAGAGAAGGACACCCCACTAATAGATGTCCTACTCTTCCTGAGTTACGCAATATTATCCAGCTCCCTAAAGAAACCATATTGCTTGCTACTCCACTAAGTACATCCACTACTAGTACAAAGTCCTCAACCAAAGGTAATAAAGGGTTATGAACCAAATTCACTTGTGATATATGCTTAGAATATGGTGACTATACTCATGATTTCCCATATCTGCCTCAATTTTTCCAAACATTAGCTACAATACACCACATGTCTCGACCAGAGGCCCCTCAGTCACTCCCCATGGAGGCTCACATTACTGAGATTTGTTATGTTTCATCATCATTCCTTGAGCGAATGAGGTACCATCCAAAATATCATAACATTTTATTTATTTCCAATGACCTATCACACCTTGTACACGATATCCCTTCTGTGTCTTCATCTCCTGAGGAAAATAACACTTACCCATTGATAGTTCCCCCTGTCACCTCCCTGGATCCCTTGTATTCTCACATTTTCCACTGTGACGAAGATATCATGGAGGAACTCACTACCCCCGATTTCCCATGGAATGAGCTCCATCATCAAGCACTTTTTCTTTCATAAGAGGCCTTTCACCCCCTACCCTTAAAACCCCCTGTACGACCCTCCAACAACCCTTACCTACAAACTATGAATTTCACAAAGTACAGAATGTTAGGACCACTAACCTGTATCTCGCCACTCCCAGATCGGTAGCCTTTCACTCTCGCAATCTTGAAATTTCCTCACAGCTATCTCATCAGTTTAGTAATAGTGGCAGGTACAAATGAGGTGGTATGGTGGGCCCACCGACCATATATATCTCCTTTTTCCCAACTTCCACACTTTGTTACGGGAGCCCAAAGCCTCCATTTTCCAATCCGTTCTCAGCCATGGGATCTTGTTCCCACCATCTACACATTCACATTCCCTGGGTCATCATCTGCACTTGAGCCGAAGGAGCCTTTTTCTCACGTCACATTCAGGTATGCATGCTCACTTTCAGTTTTATCAAATAGTTGTTATATGATATTTCTCATCAGATATTGTTCATGTCAGGTATTTGGTTTTCTTTTGTGCAGGTACTTGTTCAACAAATATTACAGCCCCTTCAGGTATATGTTTGACACCGGCATTTAATTATTCCCTCTGTAAATCAATTTCATATTCCATTCGAACCCTTTGACATTTACCTTTAGGGTCCCTACATTTGGCTCTATAGTATCTTCACCTCCACCACATTTTGGTACTATCATCTAATATCACTATCCCCCACATGATTTGTCCCATTCATAGTCCCCCCCTAGCAACTTGACACTCATGTTGATTTCACACCCTAGGGATGGGAATCCTTATAGTCTTATGCATTTCCAAGAATGAACCCCATACTTATTCTCATCATATTGCTAACCTTCTCAATGGACTCCCAGGTCATATCATCTTGGTTCTATTGGATGCATCTCTGCAGTTTCATTATCCCTCCATCTCATCCACCATCAGTTTTCCCATTTGCAAATCGTACTCCATCCATTTACCTAATACAAAAACCCACCCATGGGGCCCCCACCCTCCACCAGTTCTCTTTCACAAACGTGTGCCCTAACAGGCCAAGCCATCTTTCACTGGGACACTCATTTTTGTATGTGTATACTCAACCTAAATTATTCTTTATTTCTTTGGTAATTGTAAAAATCTTTTGTTTCTATCATATCCATAGATTTTTTGTCATCATCCTTGATGGCCTTCCTTTTTATGGAAAATAAACTCATGTCACCCTTGGTTGGAGCATCCACCCCTTTTTTCACATTGACAACATTAAAAAACCCCAAGTATCCCAAGTCCATGTACCCATGATCTATGAGTTTTCCAACTTTGTTATCCTATGGCACAATTTAACCCCATATCTAGTCATCCCCCTGACACTAAATCCAATTTTACGGTTTCTTCCAGTCATCCTTCAAAATTCCCCAACCAAGGGAAGTCTTGAATCCCACAACATCTTGACTTCGTTTATGTTACCCATCAGTACCTGATATCACCTATTACTCAGTGGATTTCAATAATCCCTTTTCTTCTTGGTGTTGTGTCTCCCTTTCTGCTGACATCAACATAGTTTCTAGAAGGGCGACAATATCTTGACTCTCATTACCTTTGCAATTAGAAGTCTCGGATGACATAGAGAGAATCATCATTGCTTTATGATTCCATTGACCCCCATAACATTTGACCTCAACAAAATCCCATGTTACTGTGGGTCTCACTATGCGACTATTGCAGTTGTTTCATATCAGTCAAAGACCTATGAATTTGTTAGGCCATCAATGCCTATGAGTCATTGACAATTCTTACAGTCTTCCTTGACTCACTTCAGAGCCCGTTCACCATTCAGAACTATCATCTGTTGTTATCAACTACCCTCGAGGGCGTTGTAGTTATCTACATCAACATTCATCATCAGTTACAATCCCACATCTTGGTTTCATGACACGAGCATGGGGCATGACCGCCTCGTTTGTACACAGATTTTATTTTCTCTCCCTCGAGAAAGGTTTGGGTCCCACAGTTTTCCCTCTCCCTCTGGCGAATCTCTCTTCTAGTTCCTCTCTTTACTCTTCCTTACAATGGCACTCTTAGCAAAAGAAACATTGATGTATTTCAACTATACATATGCTCCTAACCTCACACATTAGGGGACATTTGTTATCACTAAAATATCATCCACAACATTGCACATAATGGTTGAATAAAAACGTCAATGACAATAGCAATTGCTCCACCTACAACACTAAATTCCATCAAAAGGAAAAAAACTATACAATTGGGTCAAAAATCAAAGTGCACAAATTCACCAAAGGAAGCGCGCACATAGTGCGTAGCATGTGCGGGCCAACACAACCCTCAGCGTGCACTATGCTCAAAATGCACAACTTTGTACTAGAAAAGTTGCACACTTCTATGAACGATGCATTGATGGATCTTGTCGACCTCTCAACCACTTCTTGTTCGACCCCCAACACGATTTAACACTCCTATCTGAGCGAAATATATCTTGGACGTTGGTCAAGGGATAGAGGGTGCCATAGAAGGCCCCTTATTCACACTATGAACCAATTACATTTTGCCATGAATGGATGCTATAAATAAGATCCATGGGTGTGCTAAGAAAATAAGATCTTCAAGGTTTTTTTATACTGCAAGAATTCTTCTTTGAGAGTCCTCTTTTTTCTTTGAAGCCTTCAAGCACCATTGCAATAGGCCATTCCACTCACCTCTTGAGGGAATAGGCATTTGTATTTCTTCACCATTTTTCATTTCTTCCATTGTATGAACATAAGATTTCTCAATTAGGGAACTCAAGAGCCCTCCCAAGGAGGAACAGGGGACTCATAAGTATCTGTCTTTCTCTACAATGTTTTTCCAATCAATCTATTGATCCATTGGTAGCAATATGTTGGTCATTTTTTTTATTTTCATGGTTCTTAGTTTCTCAAGATTTCTAACATTTATTTCTTAGTTTTTTTTAGTTGTATTTATTTGTTTTCATGTGTATTTGGTTTTTCTAACCAAGTCACAAACTTCTGTCTTGTTTAGCAGGCTTATCTAAACATGCAAGTGTTGTGTTTTTGCTCACCCAAGTGACAAAACCAACACAACAATAATATATATATTTTTAATACTTTCCAAGATTTCACATAAAATATCTTGGGCTGACTGTAATCCATCATTAACCTCCAGGTCATGTTTTTTTAAATAAGAAATATGAACAATTTCATTTTCAACTTTTTGATCTAAGCTTTTAAATGAAGTCATAATGAATCATTATGAGACATAGTATTTTTCAGCATTTGTTGATCTTGAATACTTGTTCTTAAGTTTTCTTCAAGATGTTTTATATGGTGTTCATAACTTTGTCAGACCTGAACCAATTCAGAATTAACTCGTTCCCCAATAATTACCTTTTTTTTTTCAAATCGTTTTGCAACTAATCAATTAAATATATTTCTGATCAATCTTTTCTCTTAAATTTTCCATTGACCACAAATTTGTTGTTGCAAAAGCTCCCAAAGAATCAACTACCCATTTTGCAAATTCAGGTTCACTCTGTCCCTCACCATCAAATATATTCCTCTATCTTTTTGTGATTACACCTCCTTTCTTCAAAATCTCTCTCTGTACAATGGCTTTCCTCTTCTTGCTGAAGAAGAAGTCAGATGAAGACAATTCTTTTGGCTCAATAGGTGTCATATATTCCACATTTATTACCTTTGTACCATGTATCTCAAAACTTGATGCAAGAGGATTTAAGGATGGAATGGGAGATGCAAGTGCAGTAGATGCCCCTTGAGTAGTAACATCCTTTAAAGGATTTTCAATGTTTGAAGTCATCTGAGGGAAAACATGTCCATGCTTCTTAAAATCTTCAAACATTGCTAATGTTTCTTGTAAGGTCTTACCTGGTATAGTTGGTTCCTTCACTGTTGTATGTCTTGATGACGAATCTGGTGTTTTATCAGCTTCCTTAGTTTTGATTTCAGACAAATAATGTTGCTTAGAATTAGAATATGGTAACACCTTTGAAGATGGATTACCATTATGGGTAAGACTTTGCTCTATTTGTAAAATATTTGGCAGACAACTTCTCCCGTGTTTTTTAAAATTAAGAAACTTTGATTGTTCTTTGCCAGGAAGATTCTAGATTCTGGATGGAACTTCATCATATAAATTTGCTCCTTTGAAAATATCATCAAGTGGAGAATCTTCATGAAAGTACTTTTTCATGACAAACTGAGCTAGATGATTTTCAACCACCTTATCTGGATCGTGTCTTTTGAATTCAATAAAATATAATGCAATATATTCTAAGGATGAAGCTTCAACCTTATCATGTATGAAATATAACAAATAATATTCACCATCCTATATGGGATAAGTTGGTCAAACCCTCTTTTGTGTTTCCTTCAATTCCTTGGTTATGCCAACATAAATTTCTTGGCATGCTTATTCTCTGCAAATGAGTCTATCTGACAAAAATTTTGGTAAAGCATGAGGAGATGTCAAAAAGCCATAAACTATGATATAGGAAAACCTCTCCTCAATATACCAGTCTGCAATTGTACCTAAATTTCCCATAATGTGCTTAGAGATCCTGTGAGGAGGATTTCCATATAGAGATTCATGAATCAGGATGATAACATTATGGAAAATTTCATAAAAATGATCTTTTGCATTTTTCTCCCACATTTTAGAATGATGGATATGTATTGGCTCAGAAGTTTTCGGAGTCCAACTCCAATTCATTAAAGGGAAAGGGGTTTTTAAACATATAGAATCCATAATATATGATGACATATAAAAAGGAGTCGGTTCACCTTTAGACCTATAACTTGTATAAACCCCTATTTGTTTAACGAGGTTATCAGACAACAACTTTACCCAATTAAAAGTGAAACCTTCCGCAGCTTCATGAATAGTAGGGACCCAATGTAACACCTTGTTTCCCCCAGATTGTAAACATAACTGGACTAGCCAAGGACTATGGAAAACTCATAAGTATGAATATGTGATATAAATGGACCTACAGAAAGAGGTCAATGAATGTGAATAATATTTTGAATTTATTGCAGGACTGCTGAGAGGGGATGTGCATAAACGAAACCACGATGGCGGTGGAAGGCTCCTGAAAAGGTGGCGTTATCTTCCACCTTGAATGAATACCGTATTTGGACTCCACTGGCCTGGAGAACCAAAAGCGGCTCGCTGGCCCTGAAATTTAATGCCTTGCAGGCTGGTAGGTTGATGGCTTGATGAGGGATGGGGAGGTGAACCACCGGTCCGTAGAGACATCATGACTGACCAACATGAGGGTAATCGTGCCACATGCAACCTCGCGAGAGGATAAGGCATATGGAAGAAGTGATTAAGGGCGCGGACGTGAGGGTAACTCTAGAAATTTTTACGCAGAGTGAGTGATAGCAGAGAGGAAGGATTGCAACCTTCGCTCCTGGTCACTGGAAGATAGAGAGACACCGTCTCAGAGCATCGTGGTCTCAGCTCGGGAGTGGCTAGTGGTAAATCCTTTGGGAGTCGTTGAGCCTACGGTTGGGTGGAAACGAGCACTCCTCCTAGTAGTGCACCCACTTTTGGTGTTATTTCTGATAAGTATTTTATGTATTACATCTTGAAATTTCATATACTGATATACATATACTCACAGCACTGTGAAATTGTGAACAATTTTAGTGTAAGAATGTCTATGTGGTGTTTTGTTAATAGTTAATGGGCATATGCTTGTAATAGAGGAAGCCATGCATGACTTACGTTGATAGACGGATTCTAATCATGCCCAGTCGTTCTCGAGAAGATGTTTTCGCCTTATCTGCTTCCAGAAATGCCCCAGTAGGGATCCCTTCACAGAGTTTCCCTCCTTAGAAAAGTTCACCAAGAACCCATAATAGGGACTTGATTGCGCGGGTCTTATTAACCCTATACGAGGAGGAACGAACCTCTTAAGGTTCCGAGATAGTAGTATTGTGAGATGTAACGAGTCGACGGATGAGATCTCGTCGGAGGACCCATAGTCATTCACGACCATTAGATCATCGTGAGCAACGAGAAAATAGGATCGTAGATCCCAAGACCCAAAAGAACATTTGAACCAATGACCTTCCCACATCCACGAAGTGGCGGAAGGTGCACACAATGGGACAATCCGAGCCATTGGATCGAGTTAAGATACTCGGAGTCTAGCCTCCGGAGTGTGCATAGAAGAAAATAGATATGGACCGTTAGATCTGAGCAGAGATCCCGACAGCCTTCGGATCTGCAGAAGTTACGCGGAGGGTAAGTCCTCGTGGATAGGAGGAGAAATCGACGGTCAGGATTCGCAGAGGAAGATTGCGAAATCCCGTCATTCGTTAGATTTCGGGAAAGTTGCGCAGGGTTTAAGGTTTAAGTCCTAGTATGCAGACGAGGAGTCCCGAAAGAGTCATCGAGATATCAGAGTCATCGGGGTTTGAAGTTCAAGAGAATCGAGACCTTGTAGGTCATGAAATCCAGAGAAGGGATCCTGACTGTTGATCTCGGCAGGGACACGTGTCGGAAGATCCGAGGGAGTCGTGAATCGGAGAATCAGGGTTTTCGAAGACATAGAACTCTCGCATGTTGGAATCGCGATCCACGATATCCCGACGGGAGTTTTAAACCGTCCATCTGTAGGGACACGTGTCAGAGGATCCCTAGGAGTTGGGGTTCAACATTTCGGGGTTTCCAAAGACAAAGGAATTTTTGCATCAGAAATCGCGATTTCGCGATATCCGATATAGCGATGAGAAAGTGGTGATGTGGAGGAATAAGTTCTCACGTGCATCGGGAATCGGTATATAGGGGATCACGGTGACAAGTGAATTATGCACTTTGAAATCGTGATTCGCGAAACCCCGATCAGGGGGGAACAACTGTCCAAATAGCGGAAGCTGAGGGAAGAGCCGTAGTGGGATCCAGCTGTCGTCTTGAAGGTGATTCGGTGTTCAAGAGATCGGGAAACTTAGGGGTAAGTGTTTTACGACATTGGAAACCCCGTAGCCCCGACGAGAGGTAGGACTATGGTCCCGAAATCAGTGGTCACATCGGCCAGGGCTTAGCTTAGAGGGCTGAAGCACATCAGGGACCGGAGGATCAGGAATTCTGGGTACATGTGCACCTCGGTACCGCAAACCTCGAAACCCCGATGAGAAGTTGTTGCTGTGGTCATATAGGAGCCGGTCGTGTAGGCCAAAGGCTTAGCCAAGTGGGGCTGAGGAAACAAAGGAGCAATTCGGGGATCGGAGATTGGTGATTTAAGTTGCCAAAACATCGTGGGTGTCAAAACCCTGATAGAAGAAACCTCAACAAAAGCATATGACGGTGGTCATATGAGCGCAGGTCACGTGGACCAGTAGTATGCTAGAAGAGGCTGGTGAGAAAGGGGCGCATCGGAAATTTGTCCCATCAGTGATCGGGGATCCGAGAGGACAGGGACTCTCGACAGCGGAAAGTTTGAAACCCCGAACCCCGATATTGAACCGGGGATTGGCATTTCGCTAGTGCAAGTCTCTGGAGATTTCTCATTTGGGAGACATTAACCCAAAAATTTTGATTGATGATAGTGGGTACGTTACACCCAATCCACTGTGAAATGTGTGGTTTTTTTATTTCCATACAATCTACATAGCATCATAGCTATGTACCTAATATGTGCATCACAAGAAGTTGTAGACTATATACCATGATTGTCTTCTTTAAATTTGTTTTCATTTCCCCACCAAGTTTTAACTATATCATGGACACTCCTGTCATAATCTATACATTCCTCTTTCTCAAATTTCTTCACAAATTCTGTATTGTAAACATATTTGGGATTACTGGACAATTTATACATTACTTGGATATCTTTAGGTCAAAACGAGCCGGCAATATTCCTTTGATGATTGTATATGGTTCTGGTTGGTGTATCCACATGCTCTAGAGCCCAGCGTATCATGTCTGTGTAGGGAAGTAACTTTGGTCATGTTGCAACCTTATGTAATTCTGACTTGGTGACCTCCTTGAGATTGTTTGTATTTAGAAAATCTTCCTCCTTTCTTTCATCATCAGAAACTGTGGATTTCTCTCCCTCGAGGATTTCCTACACCCACGATTTGATGCTTCTTGTTAAATGAGCACTAGTATCCGAAAACATATTGGAATTTAGGTTTGGCTCCTCTACAGATTGGTCTTGGATCTGCTTTTTTTCTCCCCTGTAAGGTGCCATGACTTCTTGTTGATAATATTCACTCTTGTAAGAAAAATAATGCTTGTGAATGCGAATGCATAGACAAAGTGGAGTTCTGAATGAGAATATAGAGATAAGATAGAGTTAAAATCTTTTATCAAATCATAATTAAACACTCCATTAATTCTACATTTAATATTTCTCATTTAAATGGTAGGGTCATAATGCTGAAAATATGGTAAATTTATTACCCGACGACGCCAAACTTTACACGAAAATATTACCCTAATCATGTTTAATTATCGTTAATAATCTGGATTAGCGAGAATAAGTACTCCGACACTTCGAGACTTCAGGACTATTGAATAAAGAATGTTTAAATTATCTCGAAGGTCGGAGTCGTGAAGTGATTACTTACCCTTAATCAAGTTTTATTAATCATAACTTAACCTTCATTACTTCGACACTTCTTGGATTCGATGATAATATGATATCCCAGAGAACAGTCTCTCAGAGTGACATGGAAGGATGATGTCACACATGATGATGTGTCGTAAAATCATGGGTGACACATGTCATCTTGAAATGTGCCAATTTCGTGTATAAAATGCCAAAAATAAGTGCCATATGTTTCCACATGTAAATAATTACAAGTGGCATATGACACGTCAGCTAAGTATTTTCCCTTATGAATGCAATCTTTTGGAGCTCCATGACTTTGGGATAAAAAGTTCATCATTGAGTTTGAAATCCCGAAGCATGAAGTCCCTAATGAAATATTTAAGGGAGAGGATATAACGTTTGATTGATTTCAAGCTTCAAGAATTCGGGATAACTTAAAACAAAATCTTCGAATAACATTGAAAGACGAAGTCCTGAAATGGAACCACGAACAAGAATATTGGATGAATTAAACATTGCGCAAATCCATATCCTTGAAATCTCGTGAACCGTCGATGTTAATATGTGTCAGGATTGACGATTTAGGATGGATACTCCCCATCGAAACACAAACAACGAATTTCATTAGTGTATAAAATAAAAAATCTAAAAGCGAAAATTTGTTGATTAATCAACAAAAATAGGAACAATTTAAGAAAGGATTCAAAATTTGAATCTTTATTTCATATTTTGACTTATGTTCTAACATTACCCAAACCTATATCAACCCCATGATGAAGATACCAACCTGAATCATCGATGCAGTTTAAGGAAATAAATCACACCAGCATTCATGCTCTTATTACAATAGACACGCTCTACTAGACGACATGCAAACATTACCAGTGAGCCCATGACAATGGAATCTTTCAGGTAATTGTTGCATTTTTATTCCGGAATTTCTGATCTTAAAAGTAAATATATGACCCTCTACATTTTTCCCATAAGTTAGGGAAGACTAGCAATGATTTTGGCTTTGCCCAATGTGTTGCCAATTGTTGTGCTAGCACAACACCCTCCCTAATTTCTTCTACTTACCATTACTCTAAGAGAAGAAATTGGTCGCCCCTATGAAACATTTTCTACTAGAAAACCTCTTAATATATTTCACACAAATGTTAAAACCTCAATACTCTCTTCTCACTCTCTAGACTTGACCATTTTCAATGTTTTTCAAGATCACTTTAGCTTGCCGATATAGCCTATATCAGCGAGCATCTTCTTTCCCTCATCGATACAACCTGTATCATCAAGCATCTTCTTTCCCTCACTAATACATCCTATATCGATGAGTGTCCTTCTTCCTCTGTTGATACAGTCCATATCGACGACTCAGTCTTTTCTTCGTCGATACGCAATAAGGACCAACACTTAGACATTTTTTTTTCCACTTTCTAGTGTATCGACATTTATGGGCATTGATACATTGGCACCCATCAGTTCTTGAACGTCGATACACTGACTCTTCATCCACTTCCTACAACCAATATACATCGGCGTATATCCTCTCATCTTTGTCGATACATGGTGTATCAACGAGGTTTATCTTTCTTTCTCTGATACATCACGTATCGACAAGGTTCCTTTATTTCTCTCTGATACATAGTGTATCGGTGAGGTTCATCTCTCTCTCTCCAATACAGTGCTTGTTAGCAAGTTTCCCTCTTATGTCTTCGATATGCTAGGAGAAAGATGTCAGCCCCTCATTGACATTGAGTGTATCAACAATGATCTTATTTTTCTCACTGACGTAGACTTTGTCACCAAGACACTTTCATCTCAAAGCCTCTCCCAAGTTCCTCCAACTCAGATCCTTCTCAATGCGCCCATTAATCAGGTTCCTATAATTTTCAATGATTAAGCATTCATTGCATGACTTGATAATTGATGGATGATTGCCTACTTTTCTTTAATCTACATCATGTTGCAGTCATGATTGACTCTGTTTCTGTCACCAACAGATTTCATTACACATACCATACTAGCATGCACATTTTGTTCCTTTTTTATTTTATGACTAACCTTGATCATGAAAGTGTCATTTATCGTTAGGTGGGTTAATTGCAACATCTACAAGACTTACGCTGGCTCTGAATTGCATCTTAGAGAAGAATTGGTCCTCCTGGCTTCTAAATAGTGTTAAGTGCTCCAAATATCAGTTGGCTATTTTCGTGCAATTATATTTCTAAGACAATGAAAGATGAAATCAGATCCAATGGATGAATTAAGAGCATGTATAACAAAGATAACACAAGAATTGACACAACAGAATTTGGGCAAAGCAACAACAAGAACAAGACCCAAAATTTCATTAAAAATTTCCTTTGCTCGCAATTTTTGGGCTCTTGTCATAGTGTAATTTTCTTCCCCAAATCAAGTCAATTGGATTATTTACGTGACCAAGATTCCAATGCAACTGATGAATTCAAAATCCGAGGCCTGAAAATGCCAAAACAATCATCAAGAATTGCCCACCAAACTAACCTCATTATCCATAACACCGTTGAAATGTTTGAATGACATGATAAATTATCTCACCAAAAGAATCTCTTTATGCTCTTTGCATCACAAAAAACTGTAACCCAATCAAACGTCATATGAACAAGTTACAAACCTTTGAAATCATGTAAAAAATTGTAACCCAATCAAACATCATATGAACAAGTTACAAACCTTTGAAATCATGTTGGGCAGCCTCAAAGTCTCCCTCAACAAGGTAATTTGTCAACACCCGTTGTTTCACTCCAATGAGTAAGATTGCTTTGGGTAAAATGTTTTTTATGCAAATTATTTTAAAATTTAAATATATTAAATTTAAATAATTTTGATTTAAAATTAAATTAAATTTTTTAAAGTTTAATATTTATTTAAAAAAAATAAGAAAAATGGGAAATAAATATTAAAGTCATATGGTTTCAACGTGGAGGGGAGAGGGCCCACGCCCACTTATCCCACGTTAGTTGGAGGCATATCACGTGGGGCCCAACCCATGCGCCTCCCCCTTGCCCACCATCTTAAACCAAACTTGAGCTTCATAAAAGAAACCTTACCCTTTGCACCCAACACGAAAACAATGTATTGACATAAGATCAACGATCAGAGGCCAATCGTTGAATGGAAACTGATACACACCAAAGGTAATCCCGTGATGGTTGCCAATACATTGGCCGATCATCATCCCATGATCGTTGTCGATACACCGCTGCAGTTTAGGTTTCCAACGCCGACAAAGTTAAGAACGCAGTGTAATTTATGGTTTGGTTTGGTGAGTTGGAGGGTTGTTAAATACTAATAGGGAGCAATCTTTCCTTCAGAATTTCGCTTTTCATGGAAAAAAAATGGCCCTGGATTCGGTCAAATTTTCAGGAGTAGTCTGAGTTTCGCATGGATCAAAGTTTCATGCATTCAAAACCTTATTCCAAAAGTTTTGCCTTATTTTAAACCAACCCAAATTCTCAAAAAATCAATCAAAATTCTAGATTGGTCAGAAATTTAAAAACAGACCACTGAAAAACCAACCGAAGAAGTAACTCAGGAAAAAATATTACTCCCTAGTTAGCTCACTCCATAGTTTAATGAATGGTAAATTGAAGAATGGTAAATTGAAGGGGACCACAATCCTTGACCCCCCTCCATATGTTATCATACATGAACTTTAAAATGGAAAAGGGGAGGGGGCGTGGCCATACCACCTCCCCATATACTTTGAACACTTTTTCCCAACGCACCCATGAACATAAGGTGGGTTAGGGGGCTCACAACCATCCCTTATTTTTATATTTTATATTTTGAATTGTTATTTTAATTCAAACCACTTTTTGATTTTTTTATAAAAGCATTAAACTTTTTAATCAAACTCATATATGGACCTTTTTTACGATGAAATCATTGTACAATGATTCGATCCAACTCTTTACACAACACATCGATGATATGAAAACATGAACTAAGCGCTAATACCCCAATGATCACTTGCGAGTTCATACAACATGATACAACTGGAGCTTCTAAAATGCTTTAAGACTTGCCTCAATCGTTGCTTCCACCAACAAAGGAGATCACCCATTCCTCGTCGATACACCCAATTTCGGTCGAATCACTTCATCTTCACTAACATACCGAAGCTATTCTCTCTTCTGGTGCCGATACACTGGCCACCATCACTTGATCCTCACTGATCCCTCGTAGATGATCTTTCTTCCGGCGTTGATACAGGGACAAGACCCTGCAAAACTACTTTTCATATTTTGGTTGTAATGTTTGAATTCGATTCATGTTTCGTGTGTTCCTTATATCGTTGGAAAGGTATTTCCAAGATATACA
This sequence comes from Picea engelmannii, assembly GCA_009831015.1. NCBI lineage: Eukaryota > Viridiplantae > Streptophyta > Pinopsida > Pinales > Pinaceae > Picea > Picea engelmannii. Next base: position 281,116 of record ML799628.1, read on the forward strand.
ACTTCACACTTATAAGATTTGGAATAATCCTAACCAATTGTTCACATTTTTTAGGATTAATATATGGCACATTGTCAACAACACCAAAGAACATAGTACCTCAGCCAAGAGCAGATGAACTAGGAATCAAACTTAGGGAAGCATATATGAACTCTCACTTAGCTAATGTTTCAGTTTTGTAGGTTCAAATGCATGGTTTTTAAAGTTTATTTCAATATTATTCTATGGTCACTCATCTATTGTGTGTTGAATGGTGTTGAGTACCAATGCTAAAGGTAGGCCATACTCAACAATCAGGATAGGCAACATGCGAGGGAAGAAAACCATGAAAGACACAAATGCGACGCATCAAGGAAATATACCAATATGTAGTAGTACCCTCAAAAATATGATGTACCGCCGAGGATGATAAAGCAGCAACAACAACAACAGTTGTCGCAACAGAAGAAAGGGAATTCGACTTAAATGGCCGAAGAAGAATTATGAATCCCATGATGGTTGAATATCAAAATTTGAGGGAGAAAAGTTTCCCAATGTCGAGACCAATCATCATGGTGGGTGAGGTGCACTATGGTCAAACTCTGTGATGGCCTACCAACACTAAAAGACAAATTTGAAATGTAACTACATATAATACATTGAATTATAACATTTTTGTTGTCCTTGTTCTCTCATCATTACGAAGAGGATAAGGACAAAAGTTTGTAAATGAAAGGTCGTGGGAGGAAGACATAAGGCCAAGAGTCAAGTTTAACTTCAATAAATATGAGGATTATATTAGAGTAAATGGATTTTGGCTATTGGATCTTTCATGTACTATTACTGAAACTTTTAATGAGGAGAAGGTTGTTTTGGCCAAGCTATTTTCTGGAGAATTCTGATGATTTTATTGCACGTGTGCACTGTGTGGACTATTCTACTATGTTTTTCTCAGCACTCGAGTTGTATAATAATGTACCTCGTACTGTAGACTATTCTCATGCATATTTGCTACATTCTTATTTCAGTTCTTCAAGGAATATTGTCTGAATTTGTGGGCATAGAACTATAAATGATTGTTTAAATACTAGACTATTTTTTGTTTGTAGTTATTTATTTGTATTCTTGTTTCTGATCTGTGTGAATTATTTCTCGGGCCATTGACAAGAGCATGTATGGTTCTATGTTTTATTTATGATTACCTTTTTCATCTAGACGCATGCATCTTAGATTAGTTTCATTTTATTCTTTAGATTAGAAACCTTCATTGGTGGATCGGGTCGCAATCGGTAAAACCCAAAACCAGAAATGGTTGTCGGGCCAGAATCCTGATGGGTTCCCTATTTCAAATGGTGAGAGTTCTAATTGCAACTTCTTATCTGGGGTAACTCTTTCTTTTGATAAAGGCCATTTTTTCCACGTCAATATATCATTTTCAAGATATTAATTAGGTTTTCATTTATGTACTTTGCTTGAGCATGTCCATGTGGGTATTATGTAGAAGATGTTGAGTGTTTGTTATTGAAATTTCCACAAAATTTAGTTAGTTTCTTAGAGATAAAAGTGGCACCATTTCCATAAATGATTTCCAAAGATAAACTAAATATAGAAAAAATATTCATTTTGAGGAAAGAGATTACCCATTAATCCTTTGCATTTTTTAAAGGGATAACTTTTGCCCTCTTGGTGAAGCAATTAGTTAATGTAAGATTGAAAACATGATCTACTAAGGATGGAAGATTGATTGGAGTGATGGAGTCTAATCCCCATTTTGCAAAAGGGGGAATAATAGGTTTTAATGACATTGTAGAATATTTTTTTGTCCAATTGTACATTGCCAAATGTCACAATCCAATACAAACCAATAAGAATATCCTAAGATAGAAGGCCAATATAAACTAATCCACATAATCTTATGAGTGGTGGATTTTGCTTGAAATCATTCACCAATATGGAAGGGAGTGTCCATACCATGTAGAACTCTTAGCATACTTTGTGAAGTATCCCAACCCACACAACTTATAGCCCACCATCATTGGATTTACCAAAAAAACAAGGTTTCTATGACGAAATATTGTGATGATTCAAGTTTTAATCTATTTTTTTTTGCTGTGAAGGTGAGGGGGACATTCATCATTGTGCAAGTAGTGAATGATATAGTGTCTTCTAAGGATGAACTAACATTGACATTCTCATAATCAATAGAAAACAATGAACATACATAACCATCATCAATGCTAGGTTCTCTATTTAGCTTAGTATCTTGGGATAAGTCATGACCTTTAATGGTGATAGATGTAGCGATTTAAAAATCATTCTCTTGAATTTTATCTAATCAATAAGCTAGATTTCCAGACATAAATGTTTGTGAGAGAAAGAATTTGACTATTGGTAATGGGACTTTAGTATGTTTTCTAAGGATAAAATGGCAAAAACTTTCAATGACTTTGACTAGGGTGAAAGCATGTTTTTCAATTAATGAATATTTCTCCTTTGTTCCATTGAGACTCTAGATCATGAAGGCTATAGGCTTATCCAATCCTAGATCATCCATATGCATAATAATAGTGGAATAGTTTGTTTTGTAGCATTAATATAAGTGATGAAATCTCTCAAAAAGTTGGGTTTGGAAAAAGTGAAGGAAGAACAGATGGCTTCTTTAATATCCTTGGAATCTTTTTCAGTGTCTCTTCTCTAACAAAAATAATGTTTTTTTTTAATAAATTGTGAATGGGTTTAACCATTCCAGAAAAATATGGAATAATGTGCACCCTTTTTGAGTCAATACACATGCTAGAATCTAAAACAATATGACCAATTTTTTTTGAACGAAAATTTCTTCATATTAAAAAATGTCCCAAATTTCCTACAATGAAGAAAGACTTGCTAGAGGTGATACGAATAAAAGTTATCCTCACACAATTTAGAATGGATAGTAAGATCATCAAGATATACTTGGATAATGATGCCTATTAGGTCATTAAATTGTATATGCATAGTTATTTGAAAAGTCTCACTTGTGTTTATTGAGACAAAAGGCATATGTTCATATGCAAAAGTTCCCCATCTAGTTACACTGAAAGTGGTTTTTTGAAATGGTCCTTGCACTTGGCACATATTGAATTATATCCAGAGAATCCATCAAGAAAGAACATCATAGGAGATCTTGTAACCTATTGCATTATTAGTTCCATGTTGGGGAGTGGGAAGTTGTCTTTAACACTGGTTCTATTAAGAGCACATAAGTCAACACTTAGTCTAATGTCCCCATTTTTATTTAGAATAGGTACAAGGTTAATTACCCATTAGGAATATTTTATCGAGAAGGTGATAATTGTTTCAATCATTTTATCAACCTCCTTTCATATAGTGGCTTCTAAGGTTGAACTAACTGGGTGTTTTCTCTTCTTAATATGAATGGCATTGTCATAAATGGGTATAGTATGTTGAATACTACCTAGATCAAAACTGCATAATTCGGTGATAAGACCAAGCAAAGACATCTCTAAAATCAAGAAATAAATCCAAGAGTTTTTTTGTTTTTCTAAATAGCTAGCACCTTTGGACAAAATTTATTGGGCATGTTTAGAACTGATATATGATAAGTAAGGTTTCTCTCAGTTTTCATTTGGAGATCTCTTGAGAAGAATTATCTTTATTACTAGGATCACTTGGGGAAAATGAATTTTCTAAAGGAACTAGACCCTTTAGAAATTTGTTATCTTCAAAACAGATCATGTTAGAATTATCTGATTGGCCATTCAAAAGGAAACAACAATTTTCCTCATCATCGTGAAAAACATGCCATGATTCATCATTATCTAGAATTAGAGGTCTATATAGAGAAATTATGTAGTATGCAGGTTGATCTCTTAACAATTGTTTATTAACTCTTGCTTCATGAGAAGCAAGTTTTTCTACTATTACATTTAAACTTTAGTGAATTTGAGTCAAGTTAAAAAATAAATATATCTCAAGATAATTCCAAACTAGTTAAGTATATTATTGAAGAAATCTTCTTACAAGTGCACTTAATAGTTAGGTTATCAGTTACTTGGAATTGAAAAAAAAAAATGTTAGTTTTCTACATCATAAATTAATCATTTCTTCTAATCCTAATATTAAAGCTTTAAATTCAACATTATTATGTAGATGATAAACAAAAATCACTTTTAATCCTAATATTAAAGCTTCAAATTCAACATTATTATTTGTATAAAGCTTCAAATTCAACATTATTATTTGTATAAGGAAAATTTAGATGATAAGCAAAATCATGTAGTTTTCCTAAAGGTAAATATAATACAATAAATAAGGAAAATTTAGATGATAAGCAAAATCATGTAGTTTTCCTAAAGGTAAATATAATACAATGATGTAGGGTCAATAAGATTTATAATTTCCTCTTCAATAGAGATAGAGGAAGTGCCAAAATTGGTCTCAATAAAGTTTATATTTGGTTTTGGATGATATTTTACATGAGGTCATCTTTTCTTCTATTTAGGTCATCTTTTCTTCTATTTAATGATGATGTTCTTTTGATTTTTAGGAAAAAATAGTTGCATACCATGGAAACCACTAAATAAGGTTTTCCAATTGCACCGAAGAATAATAAAGTAATTACTCACTCACATATCCATGACTTGAATATTGCAACTTGTTCAAATATGAGGGTAAGCGCACATAACAAAGGTTACATTTTTTACCTCCCCAATATTGGATTGCTATTGTTTCTTGAAAGTGAGCATGTTTCTAGGATTTCCATTTATACAATATTAGCCAAGTTACTCCATGATGATGTTGGACATAACATTAGGACCCGATCCCTCATATGCGAGGCAATGATGAGCAATTTTATCCATGATTTTCATTGTCACATAGAATGGTGGGTTCTTAATAGGATATCTATAAGAGATGGTAGCCATAACCTCTGGATCATAATACTCTTCATTGAAGAAGGTGACAACATTCATGGCATAAAATTTGATTTGTGTTGTGGCCTTACTTTTTACTATGATATAACAACATGTACTTTATGTAGAGTTTTTTTTTATTGTTCTTGATATTTAAGAACATCAACCATAGTAATGTTAAATTTTGTAGATATAAAATCATTTACAATTTAACATTGAAGGTAAAGGTTTTGTAGGTAGGACAACATTAGAAACTTGTGGTTTTGAAGAACTCTAAGCATTTAATATGTTTAAAAGTTTTTTTTTTAATAGTATCATTCTTATTCTTTTACTATGGTTTTATCTTGTTTATATCACTAAAGGTATGTTTTTTTATAATATTAGAAACCTCTTCTTCTCCAAGCCAATCCAAAGTTGCAATGGTTTGTGTAGTTTTCTTTCCATGCAAATGTTCTCTTTCTAGCATAAAAAATTCACATGTACTTATATCATGGATGTTGTGACAAAAATTGTATCATTAGTGAGGAAGCAAGGGCTTAGGTTGAAAATTTTGTAGTGGAGGTCTAATCCTGGATCTGGAACAATGATTCATGAATAAATTGAGTTACCAACTTCCTTTTAAATTAAATCATGTAGTTGCTCATGTCCTGAACCAACTATGAAATAGAAAACATATCAGTTTTTTTCCCAGGATCTTCAAGAGGCACACATGTTCTTAAAGATTGCTCTTCAAATTCTAAGCAAGTTTACAAAATTGAGCCCAAATTGTCCACATTTTTTTCCTCTAATCAATTCTAATAAGGAGGCAAAGTGTTATAGTAGTGCATCATTGCAACTTTATGTGTGGGTCTAATAACCCTAGGAATTATATTGTACAATTTAATAAAATGAAGGTTAAAATATTTAAATTTTTTACCTAAATTGTAAGTAAAATTGTTATAATTTTTAACTAGGTCAACTAGGCTTTGCACTTGCCCAAAATTTGATTTAAACCATGTTGAGAGGATTTTGGAGGTAGATCGAAGAAGTATATAGATTCTCTTCTTTCTACAAAGTTAGCCAAAATATGCATACACATATCATTATTGTTTATCCCCATGTTATTGCAAGTGTTTGAAAAAAAAGTTAGGTGTTCATTTGTAGTTACAACATTGTCCCCTTAAAATATAGGTAAGTAATATTTGAATTTAGGTAAAGGCATGGAAGAAGATACATAATTTAGATGAAAAAGAACATGCCATGGAGTGGCATTAGTATCTTCTTCAAATTGGAATAACCATTGTATGATTTTACTTGGGTTGGTGGTAGACTATACAGGTTCATAATGTAGAATATGGTGAGTACCTGCACAAGATATCTATCTATCTTGTCCATCTACTACGCTCTTGGTCCTATAGAACCATCTGCATCTAACAAGCTTTATTCCTGAAGGAAGCAGAACCAGATCCTAAGTCTAGTTCTCGAGGAGGGAGTTGTACTCCTCTTGCATGGATGTTTCCCAAAAGGTATTTCCTACAACCTCACCATAGGTCTGTGGGCCTGGAGACTGAGCCACATAACATCTCATAGGCTTCATAGATTCTGACTAGGTAGGTGACAACGGTGACCTCAAGTCCACATTCGGATATAGTCTCAGTATGGGTCTAGGGCCTATTTGTTGGTTGAGAAAGAAGTAGTCTTATTTTTCTTTATCTTCAGTTGAGGCTAAGTATAGAGGAGTAGTTAAAACTACCATCCAAGCATTGTGGCTACAAAAATTCCTTACAGAGTTGAGCATCCAATTCCACAGACCGACTATCATTTGGTGTGACAACTAGAGTACTCTCAAGTTTTGCAGAGACTGCAAGATACCAGATATATAAAATATGCAGAATAGAAATGAAATGCTAGAAATGACAGAATGACAGTAAAATATCCAACATAATCTTCACAATACACAGAAATGATATACGAAATAGCAACAGAAATAACACTTTGATTCAGATAGCAATGTTCACAGGCCTCTTCGAGGGGGAAACCTCCAGTCGAGCAACGCTCTGTTACAATAATCTCCAAGCTAGGG
>ML799628.1:312151-331536 GCA_009831015.1 Picea engelmannii
TCTTCTACTTACTAGACAATTTATGCATACTTATTCTCACTAAGCATTCAATATAGCTTAGCAGGGTGGATATTGAAGTGGGCAGAAGCAAAGGAACATAGAAAATAACAGAGAAACTGATCTTATTGCTTGATATCAAAATGATTACATCTGCCTCGTATTTATAGAGGTCTTGGAAGGCTCTTGAGAGTCCAGAGAGTTTTGGGAGCATCGGTGACTATGTCGGTGGAGGATAATGCTTCCAACACTCCCCCTAATTTCTACTACTAATTACATCAATATTTACAATGCCCAATGCTTCTCTCAAATACTCAAATTGGTCTTGTGTTAAAGCCTTTGTAAATATGTCTAGAAGTTGCTCATTTGATCTGCAATGTTGTAGGATGAGTTCTCCATTGTTGACAAGTTCTCGAATGAAGTGTTATCTAGTGTCAATATGCTTCGTCCTCTTGTGAAAAACATGATTCTTTGATAGTGCAATGGTGGACTTGTTGTCACAATAGATTGTAGTATGCTCCTCTTGATTATGCATTAGATCCTTCAATATTTTTCGCATCCAAACTGCTTGACATGTTTCTGATGTACCTGCTACATAATCTGCTTCTGCTGAAGAGATTGTCACTATTGGTTGTTTCTTTGATGCCCATGCTACAACTCATGTTCCAAGATGAAATGCATATCCAGATGTGCTCTTTTTGTCATTAATACTCCCTGCAAAATCACTATCTGTGTATCCAACCAACTGCAAATTATTTGAAGTAGAATACAATATGCCCTAATTCATAGTTCCTGCAATGTATCTTAATAATTTTTTTCCTTCTTTCCAATGTGAATTCTTTGGTGTGTCCATGAATCTAGAAATCAAACTGACTCCATACATTATATCCGGTCTAGTTGTTGTGAGATACATCAAACTTCCAACCATTTTTCTGAATATGGTTGAATAAAAATCCATCTCATTTTGTTCTATACTTAGTTTTGTGCCAATTGCCACATGTGTAGAAACTAGATTGCAATTTATCATTCTAAACCTTTTTAAAACATATTTTTTATATTTACTTTGACAAATGAAAATTTCCTTATCATTTTGTGTGACTTCAATGCCAAGAAAATATTTCATTAACCCCAAGTCTGTCATCTCAAATTCCTTCTTCATTGCTGATTTAAACATATCAATAGAGAGATTACCTGTATAGATCAAATCATCAACATATAGGCAAACAATCAAGATCTGACCTTGTTCATTGACCTTGGTGTATAGTGTAGGCTCACTAGTGCTTTTTATGAATTCATTTTTTATCATGTATGAATTTATAGTACTATACCAAGCTCTTGGTGCTTGCTTCAATCCATAAAGTGCCTTCCTCAACCTGTAAACCTTGTCTTCTTGTACTTTTACTTCATATCCCGATGGTTGCTACACATAGACTTCTTCTTCTAAATATCCATTCAAGAAGACTGATTTGACATCCATTTGATAAACTTTCCAATTGTGTTGAGTTGCAATAGCTAGTACCATCCTAATTGTGTCAAGTCTTCCTACGAGTGAAAATGTTTCATTGTTATCAACTCCATATTCTTGTGCAAATCCTTTAGCTACTAATCTTGCCTTATATTTGTCAACTTCTCCATTTTCCTTATATTTAGTTTTATAAACCCATTTCACACCTATGCATTCTTTCTCCTTAGGTAAATCAACTAGATCCCATGTATCATTTTTCTTAATAGATTTCATTTCTTCATTCATTGCATTAATCCAATGTTCTTCCTTAATTGCATCCTCAAAATATATAGGATATTGAGTAAATAGAGAAAAATTGGATTACAAATCTATCTGTCTCCTTGATCATATATTTCTTGCAAGCTTCTAGTCTTTTTGCCTCTTAATCTTGGTCTTAATGATTCAAGTGTAGGATTTGAGTCATAACTTACTTGTGGACTTGATGTTTCTCCTTGCTCAACTTGCCTTTGTGAGTTTTCTTCTTGTGGAATTCTTGATGGTATTCCTCCTTGCTCATTTGATTGTTCTCCTTGACCTTTTTCTCTTTGTTCTTCATATAGTATTGTTGTACCTGTAATTGTCTTGTCTATATTTTCATCCCATGATTCTTCCTCTTTGAATACAACATCTCTACTTACAATTTTCTTGGTTATAGGATTAAACAACTTATATGCCTTAGATTGTTCATCATAACCAACAAAAATGCATTTTTCACTTTTATCATCCAATTTACTCATTGTTTGTTTAGGCACATGTGCATATTCAATGCAACCAAATACTTTAAAATGAGAAACACTACGATGCTTACCACTCCATGCTTGTTGATGAATCATGTCCCTCAAAATCTTTGTCGGAATCTTGTTCAATATATAAACTGCACAAGCTATTGCTTCAGCCCAATATTCATTAGATAGATTCTTGCCTTTCAACATGCTTCTTGCCATCTCCATTATTGTACGGTTCTTCCATTCTGAAACACCATTCTATTGAGGTGTATAGCTTGTAGTGAACCACTTCTTTATTCCATGATACCTGCAATACTCCAAAAACTCATTTGACTTGTATTCTCCTCATATATTTGATCTCAATATCTTAATGGATAGACCACTCTGTTTCTCAACCAATGCCTTGAATTCCTTAAACTTGTCAAATATTTCATATTTGTGTTTGAGGAAATAAACCCATGTTTTTCTACTATAATCATCAATGAATGTTAGAAAATATATGCTCCCCCCTAATGATGGTGTTTTCATTGGACCACATAAATCTGTATGCACAATTTCTAAAGGTGCCCAAGATCTATATGACATTTCTTTTGGAAAGCTTTTCCTATGTTGCTTGCCCAAAATCCAACTTTCATATGAACTTATTGGTGCTTGAATAGGTGGTAAACCTCTTACCATTTCATTTCTTTGCAACAAACACAATCCTTTGAAGTTTAGATGACCATACCTCAAGTGCCATATCCATGCTTGATCTTGACTTGATGCATTGAAACTTGCTCCAATCTTCTCCATCATTTCACTTTTCATGTGAAGTGGGAACATTCTGTTGTTTGTCATTTTAATCTTTGCAATCACCATTTTATTAGGAGGAGTATCAAGTATAGTGCATACATTATTCTCAAAAGTAACTCTATAACCCTTTTGAGTAAAGATTATGCTTCAAACTAGGTACAAAATAAACATCAGGAATAGTTTTATTTCGAGTCTTTGTTATTACATTAATTGCACCTTTTCCCATGACTTCTACAATGCTATCATTACCCAATTTAATTTGTTCTTTAACTGATGTATCCAAATCCTCAAACAACCCTTTATTTCCAGTCATATGGTTACTACAACCACTATCAAGAAACTAAATGTTACTTGCATTTTATTGAGCTACATCACATGTAATAAACAATGTATTAAAACTATTCTCAGAGAAATTTGCATTATGCTTTCTCATATCTGCTTGTTTCTTTTGGCATTCATTTGCAAAGTGACCATACTTCTTGTAGTAATAACATTGAATCTTTGATTTGTCATACCTTTGTGATGTCTTATTGTTATTGCTTTCCCTTGAGCTCAAATTTTGATTTATCCTTCCTCCCGGGTCTTGATTCTTTCTTTATTCTCTTTGAAAGTTATTTCTTCCTCTTCCTCCTCCTCTGAATATTGGATTTCCTCTTCCTCTACCTTTGCCAAATGTCATTTGTGTTTTGAATGCATGCTCCAATGAGATATTATCATTCATGTTCAACCTGTCTTCATAAGTTTTCAAGGAGCCAACCAACTCATCCATAGAATATGTAGTCAAATCTTTAGATTCTTCAATTACCACAACAATTGCATCAAAATTTCTAGGCAAACTTCTTAAAACCTTTTCTACAACCTTCTGATCTGCTAGCTCATCACCATTTTGTCTTATTTGATTAACCAAATCCATAACACGATATGTAAATTGATCTATTGAATCAAAAACTTCCATTTGCAAGTTTTCAAATTCTCTTCTAAGTGCTTGGAGTTTGACAATTTTTACCTTGCTAGTGCCTTGATATGTTGTCTCTAGAATGTCCCATTCTTGCTTGGCTGTAGTGGTTCGTTTAATCCTTCCAACAACTGAATCATCCAATGCTTGTCCAATTATTTACAAAGCCCTTTTATTCTTTTGCCTATTTTCATCAAGCTTTTTCTTTTCATCAACACTTAAAATAGACTCATCTTGTGGTTCAGTATAACCATTCGTTACTATATCTGATAACTCATATGAATCAAATGCTAATTTCATTCTAAATGCCCAATTATCATAATTTTTCCTAGAAAATGGTGGAATCATAAGTTGTTGATACATGTCTGATGCCATTCTTTTTTAAGAAAAATCAAGCCCCCCAAAAAAACTTTCAGCAAAATTGACGAGAGATTATATATAGTAAAGAAGGGTGAGTTCTCTTTACAAATATTCTTGGAATTTCTTCCTTCCCAACTCCCATCTGCAGTGCCCCTTCTTCCTCAGTAGCGGTAGAGACAATAAGAAGGTGCCCCTTCTTCCTCAGTTTTTTTGAAATATCGCCCATGAAAATTGCCCCAGGGTTCTCATCAGCATCACACAGACCTCCTCCATGCTCTTCATACATTCTACAACTAGAGTTTGAGATCCACCATGGCTTCTCTGGACAAATTCTTGGAAGAAGAAGGCTTCAGGTGGAAACACCAGGGTAGAGGATTCGAACACCTGACCTCATCCCAATCAAAACTGGAGGGCACTGCAACTATTCTAGCGAAGTATATCTATGATCGTTTATAAGAACAATGTTCTAAAAGCACCCAACAAGTACAAGATCAAATAAATAACAAACAGATGCAGACCCCCGACCCTCGAGCCAAGATCCGCACAAGATCATTCCAAATCTTCCCCTGAGTCTGATTGACTCTTTGATTTCCCCTCAGGAATACTTCACACACACACAAACAGGTATATTCCATAGGTCCTTCAGAGTTATGCCTATGTGATCAAACATCGACGTTAACTCCACAACCGACCAATAAATGTGATTGGCTTTTTCCCTTTCAGGATTTTGGATTTCGCGATCTCGCGAATCCTGTTGTCGAGCCCCTTGTCTCTTCAACCTCTGAAACCCGAAACATCAACGAGGGTTGACTCCTTCAATGCGTTGAACACACGCCTCTTGTTACCACTTATTTCGGCTTTTCGGGACTTGAGTGATCGACCAACACTCATTCCTTTTTCCTTATGATTCATGGTTTCCAAAATTTCCCCCCTTTTGGCAAGATCGAAGGTTTTTCAGGATTTTCGTTGAAGCTTGACCACCCCTTTGACTTCCGTCGCACGCACCCTTTAACAAATGCTTAGGAGCCAACTTTCGGCTTTTTCCTTTTTGGGATTTCGGGAGTTGTGTGACCATGCAACTCTACCTCTCGACTCCCGAAACCCTGAAACCTGAAGCGCCGAAATCCCAAAATTCCACACCAAAGTCCTGTTGCGTTTCACAACTTTGGGATTTTCACTCCACTGTGTCCTGGTTCCTTGTCGTCGGGATTCCTGGTATGTCGAACCCTGAAATACCGAAATTCCAGCGTTTCACACCAAAGACACGTCATATTTTGGGACTTTGGGATTTTCAATGCTAAGGTCTCGGTTCCTTGTCATCAGGATTCCCAGTATGCTGAACCCTGAAATATCGAAATGCCAATGTTTCACTTCAAAGGGGATCAACGGTTGTGAACCTCCCCTGATCCAACGGCTGGCATGATTTCACGTACCGGGAGTTTGCGATGCAGTGACTCCAAAATCACTTGCCACTCCAAACTCCGAAACCCAAAATATCATATTTCAAGTGCAAGATCAACGACTCCTGACGCTTCTCATCCAATGGTCGTTACTCCTCCTGAGCTTTCTGAATGCTGAAAGGCACTCAGCCTTAAATTTCTCATAGATCTGCGGGATCCAACGGTCCACGTGATTTTGCGAGTTCTCCTCGGAGAATTTTGACCACCCGATTCACTCCTTCAGAATCTTTGGCCAACCTGACTTGGTGTCCTTCCACTGAACTTAACTTTTGTGCGATAATTTCACTCCCCGTATTCCTTTGAAATCTTCAAAGGTACTAACCCTCCTAAGATTTCACTTGTGGACTTGAGTCTCCAAGAGAGATCCTGCTCGCACTCCTTGCGGAAATCTTTCAAATAACCTATGGTTATTTGAGTCCTCAACTCTGTGCACTCTTTGCAACAACAGTCCTTCCACCTTCACCTTAGTTGATAACTTTTAAGGTTCCAACTAGCCTGCGCACACCTTGCATGGCTCTGTGCCTCACTTACACTTCTGCGAGAAATGAGAACAACGGTATCTCTCCTGATCTTTCTGAGATAAAACTCAGACTCTTGTCAACGCACACCTTGCGGACGTTTCACTGCACTCCTTGCAGGAACTCTCAGGATGAGAAACAATTGAAACTCATTCTTCTCCTCTCTCAAACTTCATATACTTAACATGAAATCACACATTCAACATAGCATTGAAACAAATACATAAATAGAGAGAATAAAACAACTATAAGCATACCATTCAACAAATGTAAACAGTAAGCATCATAACACCATGAAAATTGAGTCAAAGCTTTGTATATTAACTCAAGTGCTCTTGTACATGGGTTCTTCTCTACAACTCTCTGCTACAGCTCTCAATGATGATAATGTTCGAATGATACAAGGGTGAGGGTGTCTATATCCATTTTCCCTCCTACTCTCTAAACTGTCTAATCTATGAATTCAAATCTACCTACTTTCATTAATTACGTATAAATGCCTTTACATACTACAGATCAGAGCAATCGCTCAAGATCTGTTTACAATCTCCAAGATATAAATGCAATTACGCTCCTCCTAGCTTATTACATTAATGCTTCAGTTTCAAAATTCAAAATATTTTCATAAAGAAAAACATGCTCTTTTTCCATCTGCGTGTCCAGCTCCTCCTTTGGCTATGCACGTATTTTGTCTTGTTACGATGCTCATGCATCATACTTCCTCGCTTTAAAATTTTCATGAACTCCTGTTCATGAGCTCTTGCACAGTCTGTCCATGCTTATGAATTTCTGCTTCATCCTCCCAACTAGCATCTTCAACCGGATGTCCCTTCCACTTGACCAAGTATTCAAAATACTCCTTTCTTTTGGTCTTTTTTCTAATCCTCTTGTCAATTATGCTTTCCATCTGTGGCTTTTTAGCGATAGGCATTTGTTTTTTCCATTGAATCTCTTTCTGTTCCTTCTCTTCTCTTGCTTCTCCATCTCTGTAAGAGTATAAATCTGCAACATTGAATATCGGTGAGATTCTGATCCCATCGGGTAATTCAATCTCATATGCGTTTGCCCCAAATTTCCTTATGATCTTGCATGGTCCAATATTTTTCATCTTCAGTTTGTTATATGTTCCCCTTGGGAACCTTTCCTTCCTCAGATGCACAAGAATCAAATCACCAACTTCAAATTGAAATTCTCGCCTGTGTTGATCTTCTCTTTGCTTGTATTCTTGACTTGAACTCTGCAACTGCTCCTTGACTCGGCTATGAATTTCCTTCATCCCTTCTGCAAAGTCTTCTGCACTAGCACTCCTGAATTCATCTTGTTCCAAATATTTCAATTCAGAAACTCCTCTTGGCTGCATTCCATATAGAATCTGGAATGGACTTTGCCCTATGCTTCTGTTAAGCAAATCATTATAAGCAAATTCCACCTGTGGAAGAATGTGATCCCATTGACTGTGGTGTTCAGTCACTAAGCTCCTCAACAAATCTCCCAAGATTCTGTTCACGACTTTTGTCTGCCCATCCGTTTGAGGATGATATGCTGAGCTAAAAGACAAACTTGTCCCCATCTTTTTCCATAAGGTCCCCCAAAAATTCCCTACGAACTTGGTATCTCAATCAGACATGATACTCCTTGGAAAGTTGTGAAGTTTGACGACTTCCATGAAAAACAGGTTCGCAATATGAGTTGCATCACTGGTTTTCTGGCATGGTATGAAATGTGCCATTTTTGAAAATCTGTCGACTATCACAAAGATTGAATCATAGCCTCTCTGTGTTCTTGGCAGTCCCAATATAAAATCCATGCTCACTGCGTCCCACGACCTTTCTGGTATGGGTAATGGTTGATATAACCCTATGTTCTGCATTTTCCCTTTCATGTGCTGACAAATCCTACATCTGTCCACAAATTTCTTAACATCTGTCCTCATCCCTAGCCAAAAATATGAGCCATTCAACTTTGAGAACGTCTTATCATGACCTAAGTTCTGGCCAATCCTCCACTATGTTTTTCCTTTAGCAGATTCTCCCTCATGGAGCATTTTGGAATACATTGCTAATTGCCCCAGAATAATAACCCATCCTGGATCATATACTCGGTCCATTGGCTTCTATCCCTAAGAAATGGATTCTCAAATGCCTCATATGCCTCCTTAAAATCTGGGTCATCCCTATACATTTCTTTGAGGTTATCAAAACCTAAAGTCTTGACTATGAATTCCTGCATAAGCAAACATTTCCTGCTCAAAGCATTAGCAACTTTGTTAGCAGTTCCAGAAATATGCTTAATCACAAAAGTAAAATTCTGCATGAATTCAACCCATTTAGCATGCGTTTGGTTACAACTTCTCCTGTTGAGTCACAAATTGTAAAGCATGATTATCATTGTACAAAACAAACTCTTTAGGAACCAAATAATGTCTCCATTTCTTCAGTGCTTTTATGACTGCATAGAATTCTTTGTCATATGTTGAGTACTTGATCTTCTCTTCATTCAGTTTCTCACTAAAATATGCGATCGACCTGTCATTCTGGCTTAAGACCGCTCCAAATGCAAATCCACTCGCGTCACACCTGACCTGGAATGTCTTGCTAAAATCCGGCAAAACCAGAATTGGTTGCTTCGTGATCTTCTTCTTCAACAGGTTGAAGCTCTTCTCTACTTCTTCTGTCCAGTGAAAAGACTTGTGTCTTTTCTTCACCGTATCCATCATTGATGCGCTAATTCCACTGAAATTTCAAATGAATTTCCTGTAGAAACTTGTCAAACCATGGAATCTTCGAACTTCAAACACACTCTTCAACGATGGCCAATTCTCAATTGCATCTACCTTTTCTGGATCCATCTTCAACTCATTTGCAGAGATAACAAAACCCAAACAAATGAGTTTTTTCCTCATAAATGACGATTTCTTCATATTTATCAGCAATTTCTCTTGCTGTAATCTTCTCATTACTTCAACTAAATGCTTCAAGTGTTCTGCTCCTGTTTTGCTGAAGATTAATATATCATCAAGATATACGATGATGAATTTCCTAATGAAATCCTTCATGACTTCATTCATCAACCTCATGAAAGTACCGGGTGCATTCGTTAAGCCAAATGGCATGACAAGCCATTCATACAACCCCTCATTTGTCTTGAATGTTGTCTTCCATTCATCACCTTCTCTCATTCGAATTTGATGATACCCGCTTTTCAAATCAATCATTGAAAAAAACTTTGCTCCACTCAAGAAATCCATCAAGTCATCCATCCTTGGTAATGGAAATCGATATCTGATGGTAATCTTATTGATTTCCCTTGAGTCTGTACACATTCTCCAGCCTTCGTCTTTCTTTGGGCTGGGCACTGTTGGAACAACACATGGACTCAAGCTCTCTCGAATCAATCCTTTGTCCATTAAGTCCTGGACCTGTCTCCCGACTTCTTCATTTTCCTGCAGCGTCAACTTGTACGCGTCTTTGTTCGCTAAATTGGCTCCAGGTATAAGATCAATATGATGGCTTATACTCCTGATAGGTGATAGCGAACAAGGTAGTTCGTCCACTACTATATCAACAAATTCTCCTAGCAATTCCTGGATTTATTCTGGTAAATCATCTATCCTTGTACTAGTCAAAACTATTTTAGGCTTTCTGACCACAATAAATTGTGTGTCTTCCTTCTTCTTAACCTCATTAAGAAGTTCCTTCCCACTCATGAGAAGTACAGTGTTGCTCATGTTTGTTTTCACCTCTTGGTTTTTAATCGGCAGCAACATGTGTGTCCTGCCATTCTTATCTAGGGTGTATGTGTTCTTTCTCCCATCATGAATCACATTTCTGTCATATTGCCACGATCTACCCAACAATAGATGAAAAACATCCATGGGAATGACATCACATAATATTTCATCTTTATATCCTCCTATTTTAAATTCAACTAAACACTGTTTAGTGAAATTTACCTGATGTCCTTTTTGTAGCCACTAAACTCTGTATGGGCTTGTATGTACAACAGTCTCCAGCTCCAGCTTTTCTACCATCTCTGTAGATACGAGATTGTCTGTGCTACCACTGTCCACTATGACCTTGCATACCCTGTCTTTGGTTTTGCAAGCAGTCTGAAACATACTGTTTCTTTGGGTTGGGTTCTCTGCCTCCTTCTCTGGCTTCAAGAGAACTTTACTCATCATCAAAGATCTTTCGCCCTCAGCATCTTCTGCCTCAACATTTTGTCCTTGGGCTTCGACAATGTGAGTTTCACCACCATCTTTTTTCTTATCTGGACACTCATAGGATTTATGTCCGATCATTCCATAGACAAAGCATTTCACTTCACCGCCTCTGCCTCTTCCTCTTCCTCTAGCTCGAGGACAAGTATTTCTATTAGCATATTGTCCTCTATGTGAGCTTCCTCCTCTCTCATGTTGAGTTTAGTTTTCTTCCCCTCTTCTTTAGATTTATGAGTTCTGTCTTGGGAAATTGTTTTGCCTCTGGCTTGAGTTCTACCTCGACCTCTTTGACCTTGCTTCCAGCTCAGCTTCTCTTCAGCTTTCAGAGCTATCTGATAAGAATCTTCCACATTTCGAATGGTCATCATGCTCATCTCATCTTGAATGTCATACCACAGACCATTCATGTATATGGCAAATTTTTCGTCATCGCTTTCCCGATGACCTGCTCTAATGTTTATCTTGTAGAACTCTTCAGTGTATTCTTTCACTGACATAAGCTTCTATCTCAAATTCTCCATCCTCCAAAACAAAGTGATTTGATAATCCTTGGGTATAAATTTGGCTTTCATATTTGCAACCATTCTATCCCAGCTTTTGAATTTTTGCTTGCTTTTGTAGCGTCTGTTAGCCTGCAGTTCATCCCACCATAGTGCGGCATGCCCTTTAAGTCTAGTAACGACATGTTTGACCTTCTTGTCTTCCTCGACATCCTCATAGTCAAAGTACTTGTCTAGAGATCTAATCCAGTCTAGAATCTCTTCAACATCTAGGTTTCCCTCATACACTGGAATGTCCATTTTTATTTTGGCACCTATCCTTGCAACAACCCTGAATAGGCGTTCATCTGCAACATCTTCAACTGCAACTTCTTCTCCTTCGTTTCCAGCTTCATTTTCATTTTCAGCCTCGCTGATATCCCCAACGTCAACTGTGCGCATCTGTGTTGTCTCCATGGCATCAAGCCTGGCATGTAACTCGCGCATTTCTCTTTCTCTTGTTGGATCAGGAATTAGCATTGGCCTGTCTCTTCTTCTCGGCAGCATGGCTGTAAAATGTTCCCCTGTTCTCTCTTCTACAGAAAGCAAAGAACTTGTTCTGAGCTTTGATACCAAAATGATGTGTATCAGACTATTCCTTTTCCTCTAGCTCCCTCTGCCTAAAATATACAGATACAATCAAGCTCTGATACCACAATTGATGCAGACCCCCGACCCTCGGGCCAAGATCCATGCAGGATCGTTCCAAATCTTCCCCTAAGTCTGATTGACTCTTTGATTTCCCCTTAGGAATACTTCACACACACACAAACAGGTGTATTCCACAGGTCCTTCAGAGTTATGCCTATGTGATCAAACACCAGCGTTAACTCCACAACCGACCAATAAATGTGATCAGCTTTTTCCCTTTCGGGATTTCGGATTTCGCGATCTCGCGAATCCTGTTGTCGAGCCCCTTGTCTCTTCGACCTCCAAAACCCAGAACGTCAACGAGGATTGACTCCTTCAATGTGTCGAACACACGCCTCTTGTTACCACTTATTTTGGCTTTTCGGGACTTGAGTGATTGACCAACACTCGTTCCTTTTTCCTTATGATTCCTAGTTTCCGAAATTTCCCCCCTTTTGGCAAGATCGAAGGTTTTTCGGGATTTTCTCCGAAGCTTGACCACCCCTTTGACTTTCATCATGAATACCCTTTGAAAAATGCTTAGGACCCAACTTTCAGCTTTTTCCTTTTCGTGATTTCGGGAGTTGTGTGACCATGCAACTCTACCTCTCGACTCCCGAAACCTCGAAACCCGAAGCGTCGAAATCCCGAAATTCCACACCAAAGTCCTGTCACGTTTCATGACTTCGGGATTTTCACTCCACTATGTCCCATTTCCTTGTCGTCAGGATTCCCGGTATGCCGAACCCCGAAATACCGAAATGCCAACGTTTCATGCCAAATACATGTCGCGTTTCACGACTTCAGGATTTTCAATGCTAAGGTCTCGATTCCTTGTCATCGGGATTCCCGATATGCCAAACCCCAAAATACTGAAATGCCGACGTTTCACTTCAAAGGGGATCAACAGTTGTGAACCTCCCCTGATCCAACGGCTGGCGTGATTTCGCGTACCGGGAGTTTGCGATGCAGTGACTCCAAAATCACTTGCCACTCCAAACTCCGAAACCCGAAATATTAGATTTCAAGCCCAAGATAAATGACTCCTGACGCTTCTCATCCAACGGTCATTACTCCTCTTGAGCTTTCTGAATGCTGAAAGGCACTCAGCCTTAACTTTCTCACAGATCTATGAGATCCAACAGTCCACGTGATTTCACGATTTCTCCTCGGAGAATTTTGACCGCCCGATTCACTCCTCCAGAATATCTGGCCAACCTGACTTGGTGTCCTTCCATTGAACTTAACTTCTGTGTGATAATTTCGCTCCCCGTCTTCCTTTGAAATCTTCAAAGGTACTAACCCTCCTGAGCTTTCACTTATGGACTTGAGTCTCCAAGAGAGATCCTGCTCGCACTCCTTGCAACAATCTTTCAAATAGCCTCTAGTTATTTGAGTCCTCGACTCTATGCACTCTTTGCAACAACAGTCCTTCCACCTTCACCTTAGTTGATAACTTTTAAGGTTCCAACTAGCCTGCGCACACCTTGCATGGCTCTGTGCCTCACCTTCACTTCTGCGGGAAATGAGAACAACGATATCTCTCCTGAGCTTTTTGAGATAAAACTCAGACTCTTGTCAACGAACACCTTGCAGACGTTTCACTGCACTCCTTGCAGGAACTCTCAGGATGAGAAACAATTGAAACTCATTCTTCTCCTCTCTCAGACTTCATATACTTAACATGAAATCACACATTCAACACAACATTGAAACAAATACATAAACAAAGAGAATAAAACAACTGTAAGCATACCATTCAGCAAATGTAAACAGTAAGCATCATAACACCATGAAAATTGAGTCAAAGCTTCATATATTAACTCAAGTGCTCCTGTACATGGGTTCTTCTCTATAGTTCTCTGCTATAGCTCTCAATGATGATAATGTTACAATGATACAAGAGTGAGGGTGTCTATATCCATTTTCCCTCCTACTCTCTAAACTGTCTAATCTATGAATTCAAATCTACCTACTTTCATTAATTACATATAAATGCCTTTACATACTACGGATGAGAGAAATCGCTCAAGATATGTTTACAATCTCCAAGATATAAATTCAAGTACGCTCCTCCTAGCTTATTACATTAATGCTTCAGTTTCAAAATTCAAAATGTTTTCATAAAGAAAAACGTGCTCTTTTTCCATCTGCGCGTCTAGCTGCTCCTTTGGCTAGGCACGTATTTTGGCTTGTTACGATGCTCCTGCATCACAAACCATGCACTCACTTTCACAGTTTTCACCTCCTCGGCGCAAACAAAAGCCGATAAAGACTTACAGTCACACACCATATACAAGGATACAAAAATAGAGCTACAACTATTCAAGAATTGTGTTTAGGGATTTTTCTCCACACGGCTTAATTCTCTCTTTTCTCGGCAGTTTCATCCTTTTGATGGCTGCTTCCTTCTCCTCATTGTCACGCCTTTGTTCCCAGCAGTGGATTTCTCCGACTCTCTACGACAGAAACTCTCTTCAACACTCATGGACCTCACTGCCTTTACAACCCTTACTACTCATATGGACCTCACAACTCTCTAAGCTCTCAATGCTCTGATACCACGATGAAGTGGGCAGAAGCAAAGGAACACAGAAAATAACAGAGAAACTGATATTATTGCTTGATATCAAAATGTTTACATCTGCCTCATATTTATAGAGGTCTTGGAAGGCTCTCGAGAGTCTAGAGAGTTCTGGGAGCGTCGGTGACTATGTCGATGGAGGAACTGTGATGGTGGAGGTTTCTGGTGGTAGGTAGAGTAGAAGTTAATGCTTCCAACAAATATTGATAGCAAAATTGTCCGTGAATGTTGCTTAGCAGGGTGAATATTGGTAGCAGGTGAATTATAACATAAGTATTTGAAGTAACATATCATGACCAACTTCTTCTTGTTATATTTGGATGAAGACGACGATAGAAAGTAGACGATACTGGTGACTAAGAACTTGAGATTTCAAGACTGAGATGACGAGCAATGGTTACAGGTTGGGCTTCAATAGGATGATGAATTAGAGGAAGAATTTTTTCATCCACGAACAATTCATCAGCCACAGCTAGAAGAGTTTTTGTTGAGGTTGAATTTCAACCATTACAATTATTACTTTTACACAAAATTCAAACTCTGTCGTAATTAACAGCTGCCGCATCTAGGGCTTTGCCAACCCTTTACGCCCTCTGAGTTGTTGAAATGGTGACAACAAATCCCCACAGGATGTGGATCTAGATCCTACTATTCAGTTTTTGGTTGAGATAAGGCAACCTAAGTTAGAATGTATAATTAATGAATTAGTTTCATTGTAACCGTGGGAGAAGTTGTTTAAATATGTGTGCCTAAGAGACAAATATTGAGACACGGGCTTCAAGCCCTCTCCAGGCTACTAGTTGTAATATCTATAATCTGAATAATAAGAGAATCGATGCCTATGCTTGGTGGACGTAGCCCAACATTTGGGTGAACCACGTGAAATCCCTGTGTCTATTTCTAATGTGTGTGATTGTTAATTATCATTGAGAATTTTGTTTTCCGCATTGACAATTCTAACAAGTGGTATCAAAGCGAGTTTGAGGAGAAGGCAGTCGAGGGCGCGTCAATCTCCAAATTTCTGCAAGTTTCTCCTCTCGAAGGTCCCGACGGCCACTACTGAACACTTCACGTTCGGTTAAATTTTTGAAATTTATGCAGGCTAGCCATAACGGAAGGTGCGGTGGTGCGTGAGTAAATTTCCAAACATTTCCGCAGGCCATCCATAAGGGAGGTGCGGCATTTCCGCAGGTCAGCCTCCCGGGAGGTGCAGTGGCTCCTTCAAACAAGAAAATATTCGCATGAAACAAATTTACGGTATGGTTTATTTTTGAATGGATGAAGGGGTTGACGTTTCTTTTTTTTAAATCGTGAGCAAGTGAAGTCACGTGGAGGGAAGATGTTAAAAGTTTATTATATTTGGATTCAAATATAATATGAAAAAAGGGTGGAGGAATAAGTTGGGGTGTTTTTTATTTAAAATTTCCTTTTAATAAAAGGTGAAGAAAAAGGGAAGGTTAGTAAAAAGGATTTGTTTCTCATTAAACCTTGTTAAGATTAAACCATCATTCCTCCACATAGTTTTTTGAAAGGGCCTTTGTTATTACAAGTAACAGTGTTTGTCTTTTATGTTTCCTCTAACGGAAAAGATGCAGAGTACCAAGTTTCAGGTGGAGGTGTTGCAGGGGTTATTTCGCCTCTCGTGAACAATGCTAAGAAAGGTGATAATTGAGCACAGACGAGTCGATCTGTTGAAGGGCAACATAGTGGAGATCTCTGTGTAGAAATTCCAGATCTGTTTTTGGTGGGAGATCTGTGTGCTACCCAGTAAAGGTGCTCAACAAATGACAGATCTATTTGTGACAACTCTATGGTCAAACAACCAGAGACAAAAGTGTTGGTAAATGGCAACAATCACAATAAAGGTAATGGTAAAGTTACCATGTGAACATTTTCTGTTGGAGTTATATTTTTTGGTTATATGTAATTGGGCATATTGTTGTAAGACCTAGTTAGGCATGCGTACCCCTGGTTCTATTAAGTCACCTATGAAAGTATAGATTTAGGTAGACTAAAGAAGGGTGGGGGGGAATGAGTCATGAATTAAAACCTTGTATATAGATCTACAGTTGTGGGTTTTGAGTCCATGATTATTGGTTGCTGTCAGATACCCACTACAACGTAATAAAATTTTCGTTTTTCCTCAAGCGACAGAATCCCCGAAGTCCTACGAGGGTCTAGTGCAGGCTAGTTCTTCCATGTTCACCTCCCTGTGATCATGGGTTAGGACCACAAGCCAAACAAACCAGGCGCCTTTTCGTGTTTCATGACTCAGCGATACAATTGAGTCCAATCTTGAAGGTAGAATGACGAGGGGGCTTCAGAATGAAACCCTGGCCGTAGATCTGGGCGCATAGATTTTGGCCGTCCAGATCTTCCCGTTGCTTAACGACAAGGCACTAGCTCCCTTTCTTTAGTCCCTAGTTCGATAAGACCACATACGTGCCTAAATGCAGGTGCCTTTCACAACTCGCAACCTCGCGAGTCGTGAGTCGAAGACCCTCGAATTTTCTTCACAAATCACCGATACCCGAGATCTCGAAATGGGTATAGCTTCCTTCTGTCAACGCCCTCTACGCATGACCGCCGGCTAGGCTAAACTCTAGCTCCTCTCGATATTCGTCGCTTCGTGAGTTCAGCGGTTGAACTCTCGTTCCTCCCTTATGCGATCCTCCGAGACTTGAAGGTCAGCGAAGGTTGACCTTCCCTTCGCACTACTCGCAACTCGCTCCTTCGTGAGTTGTAGGGTCGAATCTTGGCACCTTCCCTTCACGAACCCTCGAGAAGAGATATTTAATTTTCCCTCTCGCGTTCTCGCTACTCGCGACTTCGTAAGTCCAAGTGTTGAGCTCTCATGCCCTTCTCCCGCGAATCCCCGAGACACGAGAAGTCAACGGAGCATTGACTCCCTTCTCTAGGCGATGCGTGTCCACGCGTCAATCACGTGGGCCCCACCTTGAAGTTTTTCCATGTGTTCTCTCGTGCTCGGCTCTCGGCACTTCGCTACTCGCGACTTGGAGCACCCAACCTTTAGGCTCTTACCTTGCGAACCTCTGAGTTCGTGAGATCCCTGGATCTCTGCCACTTGTCCTCCTCGGTTGGACGGTCCTGATCCTCTCGTGGCTTCGCCACTCCCGACTTGGAGCACCCAACCTTTGGGCTCTTACCTTGCGAACCTCCGAGTTCGCGAGATCCCTGGATCTTTGCCACTTGTCCTCCTCGGATGGACGGTCCTGATCCTCTCGTGGCTTCGCCACTCGCGACTTGGAGCATCCAACCTTTGGGCTCTTACCTTGCAAACCTCCGAGTTTGCGAGATCCCTGGATCTCTTCCACCGGTCCTCCTCAGATGGACGGCTCAGATTGTTTTTCCCCTATTCACGAGGGCTTAACCCTCATCTATCTCCCTATAGATCTAGCGACTGTCGAGTTTTCTAGCTAAGATCTGACGGTTCAGATTGGTCCCGATGCCACGCCCTTTCCCACTGCTCTTTGGACGTGGAAAAAAACCCAACGGTCCAGATGTTCTCATGGACCCTGGGGGTCTATGATTTCGATTTCCTCGCTATTCACGAAGATAGAGGAAAAAGGGTTAAGGCAATTAACACCCTCATTTATTCCTTCGATTTAACGGTTGTGAATGACCGCAGATCCCCCAACAGGATCTCATCCGTTGATCAATACTTCTCCCTACGCTGCTACTTCGGGATTTTAAGAGGGTCAATCCTCTTCGTAAAGGGTTGTTAAGACTTGCACATTCAAGTCCTTTTTTCAGGTTCTTGGTAAACCTTTCCAAGGAGGGAATCTTTGCGAAGAGGTCTATGCAGGGGCATTCCTAGAGACAGATAAGGGGAAACAAATTCCCGAGAATAGACTGGAAGTTTGACTTGGTTTGACATATGCATAATTAGATTCATTTATCAACATAAGCCATGCGTTTTTTTTCTGTTATAAGCATATACAACTACTATTACTGATCAAAATACCACACATACCTTCTTATAATGAAAACATTCATAGTTTCACAGCCTATGAACATAATTATCAGAATACATATATTTCCAGATGCCAGAGGCAAAACACTTATCAGAAATAACACCAGGGTTAAGCAACTGCTGAAAGGGGTGCCCGTTTCCACCCAACCGTAGGTTTAGCGACTCCCAGCGGATTTACCACTAGCCACCCCCGAGCTGAGACCACGATGCTGTGAGACTGCATCTCCGTTTTCCAGTGACCAGGAGCGAAGGTTGCAATCCTTCCTCTCTGCTATCACTCACTCTGCGTGTTGCCAGAGTTCCCCCCTTGTGTCTTCCCTTTATCGCTTCTACCCCATGCCTTACCCTCTTGCGAGGTTGTGTGTGGCACGATTACCCTCGCGCTGGTCTCGCCTGATGGCTCTACGGATGGGCGGTTCACCTCCCATCCCTCATTAAACCATCTACCTACCAGCCTGTGAGACATTTAATTCAAGGCCATCGAGCTGCTTTTGGTTCTCCGAGCCAGTGGATTCCAAATACGGTATTAATTCTCGGTCGAAGTTAAAGCCACCTTTCCAGGTGCCTTCCATCGCCATCGTGGTCTCTTTTTCTGCACATCCCCTCTCATCAGTCTTGCAATAAAATTCATAATGTTATTCACATTCATTGACCTTTTCCTCAAGGTCCATTTACATCACATATTTACATTTATGAGTTTGCCATAGTTCTTAGCCAGTCCAGTTATTCTTACAAAATATGGGAAACAGGGTGTTACAATTCCCTCCCCCTTAAAAAGGAACATTGTCCTCGATGTTCTTATCTACTAACATGAATTGCCTGTACAGGGGTAAACAAAATCGGATATGCCTGTCTCATGGCATCTTCCATTTCCCATGTAGCCCCATCTGGGCCAAAATGTTTCCACTGCACATTGACCTGTGCAATGGTTCGGTTCCGGAGCGGGGTTTCCTTTCTGTCCAGTTTGCATTGGGGTTCTGGTAGAAATTCTCCCTCCGGTTCCACCTGGATCACAGACCAGTCAATTATATGATTAGCATCATGTACATATTTCTTCAGTAATGAAACATGAAAAACATTATGTGCTTTTACTGTGGGAGGAAGTGCT
>ML799629.1:0-35808 GCA_009831015.1 Picea engelmannii
AACATGGGAAAAGGTAAGGAGGCACTATAAACATTCAAGAAAATGCAAGAAGTAGGTGGAGGTCAAAGAAATAAAAAGGTGATGGGATGGAGACATTTGTAAGTGCCAGTAAAAATAAGCAATGGAAATGGTGAGTGAATTTCCATGGAGTCTTGAAGGCAATAACAACACTAAATAAAATAAAAAAATATTATTATTACTATGGGGAATTACATGTAAATGAGAATATGACTTTAAGATCTGGTTAGTCATGATTACCCCTGGTAAATTATCGGTAAAGTCTAGACACATACCTAGGTGATAGGGGGGAGGACATGTCAGATTCCCAGATACCCCGGTTACAAACATTGAAGGGGGTAGGATTTGGATTATTACCCCAAGTCAAGTTTAAAAATGGGGATTGTTGGGTTAAACTTGACTCGATGAAAGAGTCAATGAGTAGGTCAATAGTGACGATTTTCAGGCCCATGGTTTTGGTATCCTGTGGTATTGTGCCCATTGATTACATGTAATGAATCCTTTAAACAAGATTATGATACTCCATTGTAATTGGCCTGGAGGTGAGTGGTGAAGGTTCACTTGGCTAGATTTTGTCAAGGGAACAAATATATATTTGGTTGGTTTTCCGGGGTAAATCATGTGTCAACGATGTGTGCATGATCTATGTGTTTTTGTTGTTGCTAGTTTATTATTTCTCTCACAGACTTTGGTTATTCCTAATAGCTTGTCCAAAGTCTAATAGCTAAGCTCTTGGTATGATATTCATTTTAGACTTTGGGTTGAGAGACAAAGTGCTTATCTAGTAGCTCTATTACTTGTTCAAAGTCTACTAGTTGAGCTCTTGCTTCCTCTATATTTTGTTTATGGGTTTTTCTTATTCTCTTTTTCTCTTCCCCATCTATTTTTTTTCCCTTTCTTTGAAAAGGATTTCTTGATTCTAAAAACCATAATCTATCCTTGATTTTGGTTGATTGTGCCTTGTTTCATTTTCCCTTTCACTAGTTTATTCTATAGTTGTTGGAGTTGTGTTTTTGATAGGTTTGTTAAGCATTGTTCACCATATATCTCTCTATTAGTGTTGGCAAGTCTACTTCCACAATATTCGTGTCCATTGTGGGATCAACTTCCTCCCCCTTTTACTCTTGTAGCCCCTTATCTTCTATCTTCATTCTTGACTCCTCTTGTATCTTGGCTCCTTCTACTAACTTTGTTTTATGTCTTTTAGGGTCTACCATCAATATTTATGTAGAAGACTCTATGAAAAAATCTATCCCTTTAGCATGAGGCCCTTCCTTGACAAGTTGTTGTAAGCTCTTCTTTTATTTTTTGGTCCCCCCCATTAAGGCCTTAAAAGTATTTCCCTCTTTGATAGTGATGGTGGGTACTAGTTTCATGTTTTTCTTGCCTGATTTATGCTTGCTTAGGACTTTGACAAAACCCTCCTTATCAATGCCTTCTTCAAGTTTTTGTTGGTTTATAATATTATTGAGTGGAAAACATCTAAAATATGTCCATGTTCATGACATTTATGGAAGTGGAATGGGACATGTTCATAATCCAAGGTTTGAATCCATTTTGTATCTTGGAGACTAATACAAATTGACTTTGGTAATGCTCCTAAACCTTTAATATGGACATGATTACGAGCATAGGAAGTGTACTTACCTATTCTAGTGACTTCAAACACTTTCACAAAGTTGCCTAACATATTCCCATTTCTTGCTAGCATTTTCTCATACGAGAACTCCTATAGCAAGAGTAGAGGCAAATCTAAATAGGGGCCTTCATAAATTCCTCCTTCCTTGAAATAAATATTTATGTTGATTTAAATAAGTAAGGAACATATTCAAAGACACTTTCTCTATCCATTGTACTAACAAATATTACTTTGAAAAAGTGCTTGGAGCCCAATTTTAGATCCAATTTCCTTTTAAGATTCCAATAAGTGTTTACCCACTAGATCAATGCCTTCTTAGAAGGCCATATATACTCATAATTTTTTTTATGACCATTGATCTTCATATACTTGATGTACCCACCGATAATTTGTATGTGACCTCACACCTTGGGTTTCCCCTTTATCTTTGCTAGACACTCACCTTTAAATTTTATTTCCTCTTTTTTCACTAGAGCGCTAGACTCCCCTATGATTTTGTTGTCCTTTCTTGCACACCCATCTCCATCTTCATACTTTATTCACCTATTATTGCCTCCTTGAAAAAGGGTAATACATATTCCATTGCCTATACCAACTCTACCTTTTCCACAGTTTCCTATAGGCTACCATGCACCACTACTTTACCTTCAAAACTTAATCCTAGACAAGCCCTAACTCATCGACTGCCTCATCTCTCTCATTTTTCTTTTGGAAACTAATCCATACTCTATCAAAATTTTCAAACATGCATAAAGGTCAATTTGATTGGCAAAATAAATGTTAGTGAACTTAATAATATAAAAACTCTAACAAATCAAAGGACTAGAAGAAAACAAATAGAGACTACCATTGTGAAGGGATTCTTCAAAACTAGTAACATCTTTGAGTCGTGTAATGTTGAGTGATTATATTTAAAATTTTATGAATACCTTCACATATAAAAGGATTTGCAATCACCCAAACAATGGTATATAATATACCATTCTATTGGTTACATTGAGATAATTTCTATATTAGTACATATATGAAAATAAATGTAATTGCTAAAACATAGGCTTGTTGATATATTACTTGATGAAATGGTCCCAACTTGGCAGAATGGAAGATCTAGAGCTGAGTGCATCTCTAAAAGATTGGATCGGGTTTATTTGTCTGAAGATCTCTTGAACTATGCTTGAAGACAGATGTCTTGGGTTACCTATCCATATCTATCGGATCATGCTCCTGTTATCTTGCAACTAGAAAACAACTTACATTCTACAACCTGCCCTTTCAAATTACATCCGATGTGGCTGAGAGAAGAATAATTCTCTCTTATAGTTCATGAATTCTAGAACAATCAACAATTTTTGCAAGGGTCTGGGGTACAACAAAGACTAGTATTGAAATTGAAACTGTTAAAACAACGAGTAAAAGTTTGGGCAAAACAACAAAGATTGTAGAAACATTTAAAATTAGAAAAACTGGAGTAGGATCTCCAGGCCACATATCAGGAGAAAACTTGGGGTGTGAGGAGACTAGAAGTTGAATTCCACATAAAGTCTTTAGAGGAGGAGTGAAATAATATTCTTCTGGCAGAAGAGAAACTTTGGAGACAACGGAGCAGAGCGATTTGGATTAAAAGTGGAGACCAAAATAAAAAAATATTTTCATCAATTCGCCAGTTTTAGAAGGAACAACAAACACATTTGGGAAGTTCTGGGTGAGAACAAATAGGTCCATTTTGGACAAGAGGCTCTTAAAAAAGAGGCAATCAGACATTTCAAAAGTTTTATTGAGGAGTCGATACAATCTACTATTACTGATCAGGTCTATTTAGCTAGACTTTACCCATGTTTAATCAATGAGGAGGATACTTTGCTTCTTGAAAGACCCTGTACCAAGGAGGAATTATGGGAAGTTCTCAAAGTTTTTGCAAAGGAAAAAATTCCGGGACCTGATGGATGGACGATCGAGTTCTTCATTCACTTCTTCGATTTGGTAGGGGATGATTTGCTGGAGGTGGTTGAGGATTCTAGGAAAATAGGTGAGGTGGTAAGATCTTTAAACTCGAATTTTTTGGCCCTAATTCCAAAAGTCAACAAGCCATCTTCATTTGGCGAATTTAGACATATAGCTTTGTGTAATCCGTGTTATAAACTTATAACAAAGATCATTGCGAATATGATTAAACCTATCCTCTCTCGAGCCCTGTCTAGAGAGCAATTGGGGATTTTAAAGGGAAGACAGATTCTGGATGCCATTGGCACGACCCATGAATGTTTTCATAGCATTAAGATGAAAAAATTGAAGGCATTGATATTGAAGCTTGACCTAAAGAAGGCATATGATTGTATTAATTGGGACTATTTGATATTGACCTTATTGCAAAAAGGATTTGGACTTTTGACCACCAAATGGATAATGAGCTGTGTGATCAGTGCATCATATGCAGTCGTGATAAATGGGGAGACTACTCCTTTTTTCCATAGTGGAAAAGGATTAAGACAAGGATGCCCTTTATCTCCGCTATTGTTTATTTTAGTGATGGAAGGACTTAGTCTGCTTCTAAAGAAAGGCCAGGCTGAAAGGAAGTTGATGGGTGTGAAGGTCTCCAGATTAGTTAAGATTCTCCATCTTTTTTTTTGTGGATGATGTACTTATTATGACCATGGATTCTTTTTTAGGAATGGAAGGAGATTGACAATATTCTAAAAATTTTCTGCAAAGCGACGGGTATGATGGTAAACTTGACAAAGTCAACCGTTCATCATTCTAGAATTCAAGGGGAGATTTTAGAAAATTTCAAAGAAGTCTCCCCTTACAACTTTGTTGACCTCTTTGAAGGATTTAGATATCTTGGTTACTTTCTTAAGTCCAAAAAATACATGGATGAAGATTGGAGATGGTTAATTGCAAAATTTGAAAAAAGGATTGGTCATTGGTGTAATGGGTGGCTATCACTAGGTGGGTGCTTTGTTCTTATTAAAGTTGTACTTGAAAGCCAACCTGTTTATTGGATGACATTGGCTGTTATTCCTGTTTCTGTTCTCAACAAGACCAGACAATTAATTTTCACTTTCCTTTGGTCGGGCTGTAGTGAAAAACATCATTTTCATCTCCGTAGATGGGAGAATATTGCAAAACCAAAGCTTTTTGGCGGTTGGGGTTTAAGGAACATTTTTATTTTTAATAGAGTACCAGCGGCTAACTCTCTATGGCGAGTGTTGATGAAGGATGGTATCTGGCATAGGGTCATAAAAGAAAAATACCTTCCTTACTGCTCGGTATCTACTTGGATCAGATTAACTACTCATAGAACGACTTCTGCTTCTCAGACCTGGAAAATTTTATTAAAGTCATTACATCTTATAACTCATTGGTTGAGTTGGAATCTTGGGTCAGGTCATTCAGTTTTAATAGGCAAAGATATGATCCTGGGACTGGGGAACTCCTCTATTCTTTCTCAAGAACTCTTATCTTCTTTAAAGCAGAGAAACATAAGCTTCTTCTTTCAAGCTAGAGGAATTATTCGATCAGACACTATATGCTCACAATGGAAAGATAGTGTTGAACTTGGTCTCACTGGATATTTGACAAAGGAATGCGATTTTTATTGCAGGGCTTTAATTGGCTCGGGGGTTCAACTACATGACAGATCTGATGAGCTAAAATGGATCAGTGGAGATAAGTTAGGTACACTATCTGTCAACAATGTTTATTGTGCCTTAGCTTCAAAAATTTGGCAGCAACTTATTGGTGGTTGGAGGAGAAAATTGTGGACCTCAGATTCAACACTAAAAATTAAATTTTTCATTTCGTTATCTATGGAAAACAAAATACTTACATGGGATAATTTACAATGTAAAGGATGAAAAGGGCCTAATATATGTATTTTATGTTCAAAGGAACAAGAGATAGCTAAGAATATGTTGGTCAATTGCTATTTCACTCAACAAGTTTGGCACATAATTATAAGAGGGCTAAATTTAAGGAATGTATGGGAGGGGAATACTTTAAATGATTGTTATGAAAGTTGGATAAAGCAGGTGCCCAAGTACCCTACTTTGCCCTACATTGTTACTTGGCATGTTTGGTTGGAATGCAACAAGGTAATATTTGAAAATGGGAGTCCTTCTATCTATTCAATTGTATTCAAGTCACTTGGAGGAATTGATAGACTTTTATATTCTCAGAAAGTGCCATAATTATTAGGATTCTGGGCAACCCTTATTCTGGCATCTCGATTGCATATTGCTGATATACAAGTATTTGGAGACTCTGAAATAATTATTGACTAGTTGAATTTCAAAGGGATATTGCAGGTAATTTCCTTAGATTGTTGGAAGGACAGAATCAAAGATCTCAACAAAACATTCAGTTCAATAAGCTACTCTCATATTTATCAAGAATTTAATAAGGATGCAGATATACTATCCAAGAAGGCTATCCAGATGCAAGAAGGAAAAATAACTTATAATCAACACGAAGAAGGAAATGAGGGTCCTACTCTGTTCTTAAATCTATATTAGAACACCTTTGAAATTATCTTTAGCTCTTTTTTGGGTTGTTCCTGCTAAAACATTAGAGAAAGATGATTTTTTTGTTTACACTATTTTGGATGATCAACTGTGGATTGTTGGTGGACTTTGAGTTTAGTAATGGCTGCCATACTTCCTTCAACCTGCGTGCTGGTTTGGGTGACTATCATCACTTATTTCATGGACAGTTGTAGTTGTTATTATTGGACAAGTATTCTGCTTGTGTACACAGTTATATATAATATAATGAGTAAATTTCTATTGGAAAAAAAGTAAYGAATAAATAATTATATTGACTACATTGCGATGATTTATGTTATGGATTTAACATTCCATTAGAAATAAAATGTTTAGAATGTATAATGAGATGATGATTCCAATCACTTGTTCTCAATAAATAGTTATACGAAGATAAGCTAAGCATTTGATTTTTACATTTTCTAAATAATTATTGTTTGATAATTTAAGTTCACACTAATAAAATCAATAATATAGTTAATTAAAAGTTTTTTGTCTTCATTTTTAATGTCTTTATTTATTGGTTGTATTTATATGTTTATGATTATTTTAGTAATTCAAAATTTTCTTTTTAATTAATACATATAACAAGTCTCACACATACATGTCTTACTTCAAGATATCCTAAACACTTAATTTTTACATTTTATAAATAATTATTGTTTGATAATTTGAATTCACACTAATTAAATCAATAATATAGTTAACTAACTAAATCTTTTGTATGATTTTGTTTTTGCAATTTTAAAGATTTTGTATTTAAAAAAAATATTTACAAGGGTTGTGTTAAAGTATCAATATATTTATTTTTATATAAGTAATTGCAAAATGTCTCAAAAAGAAAAATACAACTTACTATAGGGAAATGAAATGTATGGATGAAGTAACCCACAATTTAGAGAAGATATAAGAGATGCACAAGCTTTTGATCGTAAAGTGCAAGAATGGATCATAATTTTTTTGGAATCTCTTCTAGAGATGAATGAAGAGGATAGCAACAACAAAAAAAGAAGAAACAAAAATACAATCGTGTAAGGAGAGGTTTAATAAATTTGTTTAGTTGTATTATATTGAATCTGACACTAAATCATTTTTGAAGTGTCATTATTATGAGAAATATAAGAGACATAGTCATATAATACGATTAATGATTATATAAAATTATAATTCATGATTAATGAAAAATATTCATTACATAAAGATGTTACATCAAGATGGGTTAAGATGGGTTAATGCAAAAGAAAAAAATATGAATTCCATTCCACATCATGTTGCTTAAAAAAAGAGTGGTTACTACAATGCAATTAGCATAATTTATGTGTCAAGAAGATTTGTCCTTATTCAATATGAAAAGCTTTTTAAACTTCATAAGAAATTGAAAACTCTCGACAATCTCTCTATTCATAAATAAAATAGTTACAAATGAGTTTACATCTCAACGTTTCTTGAAGAAAAACAAGTTAATAATATGTTAGAAAGTCTTTTTTTCTCATTAATGTTGAATGAGAGCATCAACATTGTTGTTTATATATCAAATTTAAACCAGAAATCTATTTACAAGCATCAACATTGTTGTTTACAAGCATCGAGAATATGGCTATGTTTACTTTAAGTAGATAGGTTTTTTTTGAGTGGAGATACATTTTCACAAGGTACAAAGTATCTTTCAAAATTCTAAAATGATTCTAGACATGGATATATTAAAACTAAAAGATGTAATATAATCAAAGATACTTGATTTATTATATATAGATTTTGATGTAGATTTTATTTTACTGATGTAAGAAACCAAAAATGAAACCTTTTATTATGTAGCGGAAAATAGTTGTCGACAGTTTAGCAAAAGCTATATTCAGTCTCTTATCAATTGTTTAAATGAAGATACTTCCATATTTTCCCCTTTTAAATGTAGCTAAACTTTTTACTCCTTTGCTAGCTAAACTCTTTACTCCTTTACATTATGCAGAAGAACGTCAAACTTCAAACAAAAATGGATCAAGTTAGCTTGAAAAAGTTCTCAAACATTTAAAATGTACTATTCCAACTGAAGGTCCATGTGAACCTTTATTTGACGTTCAAGCCTAAAACCAATTATCCAAATATGATTAAAGTATGTATAAGCACAATGAACGGTGAAAAAGGATTTTCAAAACATAATCTTATCAATGACATCGAAAGATCATATTTATAATGGGATATACTAGATGCATTGACGAGAGTATTTTTAAATATAAATGAGTTGAATTTGATTTATAAAGAGAAATTAAACTTAAAACTATTTTTAATTTTTGAAATATGTTTTTTTTTTTTTTTTAATGATTATTATAAGATTTGATTTATAATTATTGATATTTATTATAGTGTTATATTATGTATTGAATTTTATAATCATTAATATTTATTATAATAATGTTGATGATTGATGTTGAGTGAGATCAAAATTGTTGAATGAGACCTTAAGAAAAGTAAGAGATTATATGGATTTATTTAAAATGTTATTTAGATGTTTGAAAAACTTTAAGAAAAACATTTCAACAACACTAAAGTTTTTATAACTTAGATGATTAGGAAGGTCAGTATTGTGACAAATATTTGAAAATTTGGATCTAATTTGGGTATATGCATAGCATTCTAGGAGAAAGTGCTTCTCATATTCAACCCTCTTGGTGTCATAAAGGTGACAGATTCTTTCTTGCCATGGTGTTTTGGGGATTGTCCAACGCCCAGTTTCACTATGTAACTCATGATAATTAGTTCTTATTTTTGCAATCTCGATTCTCTTCTTTACACTAGTCAAAACATAGAGATACTTTTGATCTTCAAGGTTAGGGTTAACCACCTCCTTATAATATCTCAATTTTATTTTATCCTATAATTCTTTATTGTACCATAGATTCTCCTTAAATTTAGCTTGTACAATATTTTCAATATCGTCGATATTATGCAGAATAACTTTTTCTTTTACCTCCCAATGGTTTAGCCAAGACTTGGCATCATTATGCCATATCCGCTTGAGTCGTTGGTGATTTCGGCTAGAGTTTGAAGCAATTTTTGAGAGCCTCTTGTTATCCATATTGTTTATCTTATTCTTGTACATTAAGTACCTAATTATAATTGTACTTTCAATGGGTTAAATGCTCACTTCGATGAGGAGGATAGGATAAAATGTATTAAAATTTTTATGATATTTATTATAGTGTCATATTCTTAATCATTTAATGAAATATAACAATTTTAAATATTTATTTTATAGATATTATTAATTAAACAAATATTATTTCAAAATTAATATAAAAGAATGTAAATAATGTAATTTTATTTGGTTACTATGAATTTAATTATACACAATAAAGATTTTATATTAAATTTTTTAATCATAATTTTGTTTTATAGTGTCTTTTGGTTTACTTTTTATTTGCATTATATTGAAAACTTCTTTTTTTATTGTGTTATTCTAACACTTTGGACTTTAAAAACAATCATTAACATTTTATTTATTAAAAAAACAATTTATAAAAGTAATCTATAAATTTTTGTGAACTTAAAAAGTTAATAAACTATTAATTTATGTAAATTTGAGTTGAAAAACATTAAAATATCATGAATATTTTTTGGATAGACAAAAATGAAAATCAAATTTCAACATTCATTTATACTATAAATACAAAGTAATATAACATAAAATATAAAAGCAATAATAACAATAATAATTTTAATTTCTGGATGGGGTGATAGGTGGAACACAATGAGATCCAGGTGGAGTTAGGCCGCGTAGGGAGATATTAATCCCTGTCACCAGCCTCCCTTCCCTCCAGTCTGAATGACCCACACTCATCGTGGATTAATGACAGTGCGTTGGGCACTCCAAGGAAACTTAATGCAGCCTGGCACGAACCAGGCTGGGTGTACCAAGCAAGGTACCTGCACCAGGATTGCATTCACCTCGACCTTCATGGCTCCCGTCCATGTCAATTTGCCAGGCACTATGAGGGCCTGTGCTTTGGATCGTTCTCTCGACTACTCCTCGACTTTCTATTCACCTTGTGCTTGACAGTTCCCTGGGTCTCCCATATCATTTTCATCTTATGCTTGATTGTTTGGACACCCACGGTCATTCCTCCATTGTTCATCCAACCCAAGCCTCACTTGAACGCTCACACCATGCCCAGAGAGAGGGGCAAGTCCATAAGGTTTCCGCTGTACTACAACTCCCTTACTAGACACAATCGACTCCCCCCCTCTTAGCTAGTCCTCATAATCACCATTCGTCTCGACCAATGCCACAATCTGCCTCAACAACCCCAGTCCCCCACCCCCACTCCCATCAATGACCTTGGTAGTTGCTCATTCAAGGAGGAAATTCTCCCTCTTGAGAACTTTTCCCTTCCTCCTAGCCTTCGCCCAGGAATTTCCCAGCCCAACACCCACACTCCGGACCATTTTTATTGAAATGGAGAATGCGTGGTGGAGGAAGAAATTTCTCCCAGCTGGCAAGTGGCTACTCCATTGACAACAATGGAAGAGGTGGATGTAGACTTGGATGCAGTGGATGCAGATCTGATGGAGGATCCACCTCCGCTCACCCCCATTCAACTTCCATAGGAGCACCTTCAGCTCATCTTCGAGCTGCGGTAGAAAATGGATGACCAGGCTCACATTCAACAATTCTCGGGACAACGCCTGTACCTCCTATTCAATGTGATGACAACAACTCCTACAAGCAAACGATGCCCAACTCGAGGACAAATATTTGTCCCAGCCTACAGCGCCCATGGCCCACTAAGCCCAAGGTCGCACTTGGACTAGCTTCCCCAGGTTAATGTTTTTATTTTGGTTTAGTCAATTATGCAAAGAATTGAAATTCTCTATCAATCTCTGTAAGATAGTCGGCCATGGCCACTACTCAGTCGATCACTATGATCTTTTTTGTCAGTTATACATTCTTACTGTCATGTCCAAACAATTACAATTGCACTTGGATTTTGATAACCACCTATCCTGGTTTCCCAGCAGTGGCAGGACAGGTAGCATACTCCTGATTTTGTAATGACACATATATATGTGAATATCAATATATAGTTCTCTTTTATTTACAAAAAAAAAACAAAAAAACAATAACAATTTTAATGATGATGACGATGATGATTAACATCCACTGAGATCAAATTTGGTTTATTAAATCTTAAGAAGGTAAGATATTACTTGGATTTCTTTAGAATTTTATTTATGTGCTTGAAAAACATTAAGAGAAACGTTTCAAGATCGCCATAGTTTCGATGAGTTAGAAGGTTAAGAAGATTGGTAGTGTGACAAATGCTTTGAAAATGAGATATAATTTGGGTATACGCTAGACATTATAATATAAAGTATTTTTAATATTCAACCCTCATAATGTCACAAAGATGCCATATTCTTTCATCCCAGGGTGTTTTGGAATTCTCCAACGCCCAATTTCACTATGGAGTTCACATAAATTTGATCTTATTTTAGCAATGTTGATTTTATTCTTTACACTTTTAAGAACAAAGAGATACTTTTGATCTTCTAGATTAGGTTTGATCTCCTCCTTACAGTATCTTTATTTATTTTTACCCTTTAATTCTTTATCTCACCACAATTTCTTCTTAAATTTAGATGTAATAATATTTTAAATATTATCCTTATCGTATATAATGATCTCTTCCTTTATTCCCCAATGATTTAGCCAAGATTGGGCATCTTTATGCCACCGCTTTAGTCGAAGGTGGTTTTGGCGAGCATTTGAAGCAATTTTGGGAAGCCTCTTCTCTTCCATATTTTTAAATTTGTTCTTATACATTAGGTATAACTTGGTCATAGACATGTTGTTAATGGGGGAAAGACTCTCTTCTATGAGGAGGATAGGATAGAGTGTATTGCCTTTAATTTTGAGATTATAAGTTATAAAATTCTTTTCGATTTGCTTCATCTTTCTCCATAATTCTCTAGAGATACTGCATTCCCAAATTTCACATCCATATAAAATAACAGGACTAACAAGAATCTCAAAGAGGAGTTTCTTCTTATCCCATAGCTAAAAGTCACGATGTACAATTTTTTTAAACCTATAATAATATTTCTACCCTCCATTTATCATTTTCTTAATGCTACAATTTCAATTTAGCTTGTCATGGATATTGATTCCAAGATATTTGGGTTGTTCAAATTAAGGAAAGTCTCAAGGTATCCCAAGAAGAAGAGTTGTGTGCGTCAATGTTTAATGTGCCCAGAGAGAGTTATTGGCACTGAAGCCGGAAGCGTTCATTCCTCAATCCGTTTCCATCGGTCCCTATCACCATTGGAAATCAGAGCTCTATGATATGGAGCGCTACAAACTGACAATTGCTC
The DNA here is from genome assembly GCA_009831015.1 of Picea engelmannii. NCBI lineage: Eukaryota > Viridiplantae > Streptophyta > Pinopsida > Pinales > Pinaceae > Picea > Picea engelmannii. The sequence goes on from ML799629.1 coordinate 12,562, forward strand.
GCAGATTTCAGAAAAGATTCAACAGACTAGGCAAGTTTGAGGCCGTGGTTGTGGAGGAGTTTCAGAAGCACGACTGGAAAATCCAGAGTTGCTATCACAAGTTCATCGACTATAAGGATGAAACCTTGGCATGGCTCATGGCTCTGGACGCCGCCTTCATTCTTTGAATGTTTACAGTTTTATGTCAGACACGCCGACAAAAGCTCGATCGCGGACGTCAGGCCTCTAGGGCGAATCTTAGATCTGAGTGGCACCAGCGCTGCCCAGAACTCTATTCCCAGAGATCTCATGATGCTCGAAAATCAGTTGCCGCTCTTTATATTGCAAAAGCTTTTGGAGTTGCAGTTGGATTCTCAATCCAAGGCAGAGGAAAATCTCGAAAACCTGCTAAGGCTTGTTTGCCAAGAATTGTCGCCTTTCACCTTCAAGTTGCCTGAGGATTCGAAGTTCAATAGAGACGAGAGAGGGCATGTACTGGAGGTGATTACTACCCTGTCGTTCTCCTTTAACATACTCTCTTGGTTCTGATTTCTCCTTTACAAATTAAATACTTTTTCTATTGAGAATTCATGAATGAATGTTTAAAAATATCTTATTCTGTAATGAAGTGGAGTTTTCAACAATCCAATTTCATAATGAGGTGGAGTTTTCACCAATGCAAGATATCTATGTGAACTATCTCTATTCTCATTCTCAATTGTATGGACACAAAGAAAGGAAAATGATGTTGTTTCTCAAAGACTTATTCTTTAGACATGCTATGTGAAACAATCATTCTCATCTGCAAACTTTAACCAACTTCTCCCTCCTCATAGTATCCATTGATTTCAAACCAAAAATACCAAGTCTATTATGCCAAATACAACATTGATATTATTAGTAGGATTCATTACCACTTCAAGAACACCTACACATAGTATATATGAGTTACCTTCCTTCACTGTTGTTCTTGAAACCACTTCACATGGTTATTCTTGAGGTTGCCTCCCAATGCATCAAATTCCATTGTCAATTCAACATCTATAATTTGAATCACAACCAATAGGTACTTTGTAATCACTATAAGAACATGTGAGACATTGTGAATCTCTTTGTAGACACTATATGATATTGTCACTAATATAATCTCATTGCGTAAAATTCCATACCCTTTTCCATCTTAAATAATCACATCCTTTACATTTTCAACAAACTCATATCTCACAAACTACACTTCTTTAGAGGTAACGTGTTGAGTTGTGCTACAATCTAGATACCCACCTTTAGAAGAAACAAATTTTCCCATATTTTCTTTTAGGAACATCTGTTTTGAAGAGAGATTGGCCATCACCTTTCTTTCTTTTCTCAACAACAAACTATAGACAATCCCTTTTTGTATGCCATATTTCATACCAATAGTATTATTTCATCTTGTTCTTATATCCCTTTTAATTCACCTGTGGGGAAGTTGATCTTTTCTTATTATGTCGTTCCTTGTTCTTTTTGTTGTTGTGTGCATTTACTACTTCATGAAAAAAATATTGATATATAATCTAGGATTAACCATCTTGGACTCAAAATGTGGAAAATATGGGATGGTGAATGGATTTGTTCACCATTTAAGTGACGATAATATTCTAATTTCAAGCCAAGGTTGAGTTCAAGCTAATGATGATTCTCTCATGACATGTTAGAGGCAACGAAAATGTGAAAAAACAGGTATCCCTTGATTCGAAGGGACAATTTGAGGTACTTTCACAATGAATCTAAATATGATGTAAGAAGATGAAAAGTAGAAAAATGAATTATCTTTCAAAATTCCAAACTGAAATGTAGAATTTTAAATTGAGTTTTCCTAATTGTAGCAATTTTTTTTTGGGAAGTATAACATATATGTTTGTGTTGGTATAGAAAATTAGAACCCAAATAATGGAATATATTGATACAATTTTTTTCATATGTAAAGAATCTGCAGTACTAGTGTGCCATTGATTTTCCAAAAACATCTACCACATTGTTATATTTTTTATAAATTAATAAAGTCAACGTTGTCGATATCAAGTGTTAGTGTAGCTTTTGAATTCCTTAACATAATTATTTTTTTTCCTTTTTAATTTAATGTGCAGTATGCAATTTTTTGCTAAAATGACCGTGGGATTAAAAATTTATAATAGAACCCCTGTATCGGGTGGTCAGGAAGCGAATGAGATGGGAGCTCCCACCCAAGCCAAGCTGCTAAGTGTCGGCTCCACAGACCACCGATGACATGTCCCCCCTCCACCTGGCCTCTACATGATGAAAAATTTATGCAGCAATCCTCCGGCCCGTACGTCCCCGCTTCCAAACAACATTGATCAGCTTGTCCCTCCCCGATAAGCTTCTCAGGTACGTCGACGGGTTCCCAACCATAACTCCCTCCGTATCCGTCACCTTAGATTCATAATGGAATCAACCATCACTCATCTGCATAGTCTTAACTTCGGCCCGCTCACCGCACTCTTTGATACGATCTCCCACACTATGGACACCATAACTATTTCTTACCACCTCTAGGTTTGGTCTGACCGCATTTCCTTCCTGCTTCACATTTGTTCTCACCTGGTTCTATACGCCCACACTCATACTCTCCCCACACCCCTCTACCCACCTGATTACCCCCTCTCTGTAGCACCAATGGCTCGAGGAGGCCATTCCCGTAGTGGATGTGGTAACTACTATGCGCCAAGGGGTCGCATGGATTCCCGTCTCATTGCAGCGGCCAAAATCTCAACCGACTCCTATCATGCGCATACACCTCCATAAATCCAGGCCGAAATCAACTTAGTGGAAGTAAATGTTCGAGTCCTTCGACGTTTTGTCACAGACGAGGAGGTTCGGGCCAACACAAGCTCTTGGGTTTTAGATACTGGGGCCATTCTCTCCCGCAAATCCCAATATCAACGAACCATTGAAATCTATTGGCAGATGAAATCACTTATGGGACGAGCTCTTGTAGACAGAAAGGATCACAAAGAAGAGATTATTCTCCATCCAATCGAGATGCAGTCGCAAATTCGGCTTCTGGACCACAATATGAACCTGCTGGCAAGGAAGATCATCGAAATCGACCTAGAAGCTGTCGCAACACCTCCTACCCAGGTGCATGAGGAGGCTTGGTCGTCCAATACTTAGTTTTTTCTTATGAAAAACTTTATTTTGTATATCATAATTCATGTTGCAGGTCATGGACTTTAGGCCATACCTCACAAATGTCTAGCTAGGCATCTTTATAGTCCAGTATTAATTCATACTCAATGTTTTAGATATAGTTACTGTTAGTCCTCTATATCTAAAAGACAATTTTCATGCAAAACACTAGTCAAGCTACTACACTGTTGCTGCTCTGGTTTCCCTAGTGGCAGGCCAACAACATGATTTTTTGTTATCTTTTCAATGACAATATAAATAGATCTGGATTATTGACCATATATATATATATATATATATATATAATAGACACAACTCATACAATTATCTTTCAATTATAATATATGTTTAAAAAAATATTAAAAAATAGGAAACAATAGTATTTCCATATAAAAATTATATACTTGGAATCTATAGGTATAAATCTATCAATCCATGTAGTCTCATTAAAAATGAGTATGCATAGTGTGTTTAAAAATATAATCAAAATGAGAAACACTAATAGGAATTTGGAAACAATGAAATTACCTTGCTTTGTGTAGCCTAGATAATAGGCTCATTAGATCAAAACCTAAATCCAAAGCAACCATATAATATCACATATAGATTTGTGATGTCTCAAAAAAGTGAGCATGTTATAGAAACTAAAATCCCATCCAAGTAGTTAAATTTCCAAATAAGGTAAGGAATTATATGAGAACTTCAAAACACACACATGATTTATAGATCTATAAAATGCAAGCACATTTTATAGGACTATGAAGATATAGAAAAAGTTCGTGTGTTTTGAGAATACAATTTCCCCTCTAGAAGTTTGAAATAGTGTTTTGAGGCCTCATTCATGGACCTCTATCCCTATAATCTTCCTTTAGGAAATAAGACTCAATTTTCCTCCCTCTTCCATGTTCAAGCCCCTTGGACCCATCCTTGCTGCTCAAAACCTCTTAATGTTTCCCATATCTAATATGTAATGCCAAAAATACCTTATGGAAGAGGTATTTTTTGGAATTTCAAGACTGTCATGGCCTTTGGTCGCTAGAATCTCTTCTCTTTAGAGCCTAAGGCTTGAGTTTCCTCCTGTGACCATGGAAAAAGCCTTAAGACCCATCCCTAGTGCTCAAAACCTCCCAACGATGCCCATATCTCCATTACTGCCAAAAATCCATTAGGGAGGTCATATGTGATGGTTTTAGGCATTGTTTATGGCCCTTTAGCCTAGAAGCTTCCTTTAAGGCCAAGGCTCAGGTCTCCTCCCCAACCATGGTCAAGGCCCTATGACTCATCCTTGGTGCTCAAAACCTAGTAATAACATCCACATCCCCACTTGGAGGTAAAATATTCATGTGGGAGGTCAAGTGTGGTGGTTATTAGCCTTATTCATGGCCTTTGAGCTATATAAGCTTGGTGTAGCTGACCATGGTCAAGTACCTAAGACCCATCCATGGTGCTTAAAACCTTCTAATGATGCCAATATCTTAAATCATGGGCCAAAGATACCATAGATGGGACCTATATGGTGGTTCAAGGCTTTCTTCATGGTCCATGAGTCCTAACAGTTTTCTTTAGGGCCCAAGCCATGGGTTTCCTTGCCTGGCCATGGTCAAATCCTTGTGACCCATGATTATTAGGCTTAAAACATCCTAATGTTACCAATATCCCCATTTAGAGGCTAAATATCTCCAAGGGAGGTATTGTGTGTTAGTTTGAGGCATCTTTCACGGCCCTTCACTACAAGGAGAACACCTTCTAGCGAAGGTTTTTAGTTTTACAAAATTTGATGAAATTTAAAAAAAACCCTCTACTACAACCTCCTCTATTGACTGCAGATGTTTTAGGGGAGGTTTTAACGGATGTTCCATATAACTAGAAATATTTGAGACAAAGGTTGTAGTGAAGGTTCTTTTCTTTGGTGTTTTTATGGTCAAAATGCACCAACATGCTCTTTACAAACCTGACCCGGTGCGTTAATATAATACAAAAACATTGGTGTGTTTATAATTATTGCGCACCTGTTCCGCCTTTTTCGTTGTATGCAGAGCATTGATGCTCTTATAATTTCTACGCACCAGTTCCACCTTTTTTGCGTATAAAGCACCGATGCTTTTTAATTTTTGTGTGCGTTGGTGCATTTAAGTTATAGTGCGCACTGAAGCGTTTAAGTTATAGTGTGCACCAAAGAATTTAATTTATCCCGAGTCCCAATGCATTTAATAAAGCTGCGCCCCAATGCATTTAATATAGAGTGCGCCCCATTGCTTGTATAATTAGTATGTACCGATGTCTACTTTACCATGTGCACTGAAGGGTAGTGAAATTTCAAATATTCGAGGTGAGATGTCAACGCCATTATTTTACTAAGCATTGGTGCGTATATTATACTAAATGCACCGGTGCATACATTATATTTAGAGCCTCGATGTGTATAATAAAAGTAATGCACCAATGTGATGTGTACAATTTATTTAATGCCCTAGTGTATATTTTAAACATGAACACCGTACAATTTTGAAACGATAACTATTATTATACATTATGTCGTTTACAGAACGATGTTTTTTCTCAATAATTTGCATTGATGTGTTGCTATAATTAATGTGCGCTGGTGCGTATGACACCTCAAATTGCACTACTTTCTATATTATGGCACGCACCATATAGTGAGTTCCTAAGAATATAGTTCACTGATATGTATATATTTTAATTATTTATTTTTTCACAAATGTTCAATGAATCATTTCAAAATCAATTTTTTTTTTCAAAATAATATTGTTTTATATTTTTGTTATTCCATTTTGATATAATGATTGCATTAATGTGTTATCCAATGAATTATACCTTTGTTATTTGTAACAATGTAAATCATCCACATATTAATTATTCAACAATGCACCATTTTACAACATTCGACAATGCAATAAAATAAGAAACCCATTTTATTATATATGAATAAGAGACCCATTGTCATACAAAAATGGACAATGTAAAGGTCCACAATAATCAAATTGCAACCAATATGCAATTGTTACACTTATTGGTAACATGTCCTCATGCATTTGGGACAATATGTCGAGTACATTAAATAAAATCCCTGATTTTCAGAGACAAATTTTCCAAAACATACAATTTGCATTAACATTCAATTATATTGATTGACATTCATCAGTTGAACTGTTGTCATCATTCAAGCTATGTACATGTCTCATTTCTTTGTCATTTGTAGGCGATATTTTACTTTGGTTATTTAACCTAATGTTTTCTTGATCGAATTGTTTTTTATGTTCCGCCCCTTCATCTTCCATCTACAAGCATAGAAATAAACTATAATAAATATAGATAAACATTTGTATATATAGTAGAATATACATGATTACATAAATGAAAAAACATACCTCAGCACCAAGTCTTTCATAAATAATACACATTCTTTTGAAACCATGCTTCATGCATTCTCTCAAAATCTCCTTTGTTCGCTGCATTCCATACTTTGTTTTCTGCATGTTTAATATGCCATGACAAATCACAATCGATATAATTAATATAAAGTTTTCTTTTTGTTTCATTAATTATAAAACAAGGGACGTTAAACAACATAGCTACTTACAAATTGTTCAATTAAACTTTCATATTTCAACATATACTCACAACCCATACTTAACCAAATGTTTATCAATTCATGGGTTGGATCCTCTTTGTATGTTAACACCTATTAGAAGACATCAATGGACAAGTATAAATTGATTGTTTAAATATAAAGATCACTACAAACATGAAATCTTAAGAAATGACGAAAATGTAAATACTCACAAAGTTTGAGATCAACCCTTTTATTCCTCGTCGTCCTGTCTTATGTGTTGAATGGGTTCTATTTTTTTTTTCATTTCTGCAACAAAGTAACTGAAAATTATATTTCACGCAATAATTAAATTTGATGTACATAAAAGAATAAATAAATGATTACATACCTCTGATGCACATTTTAATTGGGATGGCTCCTCTTGCTACACAATTATGTTCATTTCTTTTACCTCTTCTTCTACACTTTTCTGGACATCCCTACCGACATGTCTTGGTTTTCCCCTTACTTGTCCTTTGGAGTTTTAAAAATCTCCCTAAAAAAAAAACTAGGAATCATCAGATATAAAAATAACATATTTTTTTACAAAATAAAATACAGGTGTGTATAGTAAGATAATACGCACCGCGGTGTCAACCATATTTATACACACCTGGGTGTCAACCATATTTATACGCACCTGATGCTTCAACCATATTTATATGCACCAATATATTATAACAATGATGTTGCGAAATTGTAAATGTTTTGCAAATTTTTGTATTCAACCGATGCTTTATGAATTAAGAAAAGCACGACTTCATAAGTACTGTTTATTACACACCGTCGACCTGTGAACAAATTTAAGATGTGGAGGTTTCCATATAAAAAACAATATTATTTCCATTTTAAACTCAACGATGCTCTTTGTAAGAAAATGCGCCCCGATGCTTATCTAGGTACAATGCGCGCCGCCGACCATGAAAAGTTTTTTTTTAAATATTATTTCTAATTTAAATTAAGCGGTGTTGTTGGCATAAAGATATGCACCGATGCTCTTCCTATGTACAATGCACACCATTAACCATGAAGACATTAAAAAAAACCAACAACGACATGACAATTTAGGATCTAATGCAATGCTTGGTTTGATTGCAACAGATATGGAACACCCATATATAAATAAATAAACCCTATAAAAATTGCTTTAAAAAAATTCTCCTTGTGAAGTATAGAAAGAGAAAGCAAAAAAATAGTGAGGAAATTAGGGCTTCCAATAATGAAGGTAACTATAAAACCCTTTTTTTTGTTCGAGAATGCACTAAAAATTGTTTGAATCAATTAGGGGAAAGATTAAGATGATTAATAGAATGAAATCATATACCTGGAATTTCTCCTCTATAGATATGTATGTGATCTATAATAATTCGTTTTCGAATTTGACTCTTCAAAAAAAATCCACCCACTCTGAAGTCTTTGCTGATAATTCTTTGTTGCACTAATATCCCTTCTATATTTTGGCAAAAAACTAAAAGAATGAATATGGTTTTCATTTATAAACACAAAAATTGAAATTCTCGCCGATTTTTTCATTGTATATTTCAGTGCATTGATGATAAACGTGCACACTATTTTTTTTCTCTTCGAAACTTACATTTTTTGGTGTGCTATACAATGAGTAGCACACTGGTGCAGTGTCTATGTATAACACATTGATTTATTTTTAGTAATAAATTTCAACCCATTGGTAGTAAGCATGTGTTATTTTTCTAACTTGCTTCATTTGGTGCGCTATACTGTTAGAAATGCACTAGTGCAGTGTGTAAGTAATAACACACCATAAAACAATTTAATTTGCTAAATGCAAATGAAAACATCCACATTTAAATTTTGCGAAGGTTTTTCTTTGTAGAGGCAATAACAGAGGTCAATCTTCAGTGTTTCGCTCAATTAAACACATCGATGCATTTGGTTTATTAAAAAGCATCAGGGCGTCTTTATATAATTAAGCGCACCATTTATTTATAAACGTTATTCAAAATTATGTTTGAATTTAGATTGTTCTATGCTTCCCAAGATGACAGTTTTGGCTCAAATGCAGGAAAAAAAGAATTATAATATCAAATGGCCAATTTTTCAGATTCTAGGTCATTCCATATCATTGGAAGTCCTTTAAGTTCTCTCATGCTGATTGCAATATGTCCTGATTTATTTATAATTCATTTATCTCATTGAATTTATGTTATGTATGCAAGTGGAGTTGAATAATTGTTCATTAAATTTTTTAGGATCAAGATTTAGGTTCGAGTTTAGATGCTTAAGATATTCCAGTAGTCCCAAAATTCCGCAAGCTCCTATCATGAGAAAGATACCGCAAGCAAAGGTTTGATGAAAATGGACAACTTCTTTACCCTACCAATCGTAACATTCCATCTTCCAACAACTAGCCTGGGTCAATGGTATAACACCATGAATTGGATCTCTTTTATATAAACATCTGTATGGCATAAGAAAGCGATGATTAAGTAATTTTATTTTTGTATTTTCAATGGAACTAATGTAAATGTATTGCTTAATTTGACATTTGTTTTATAAAGTGTTTGGTTGCATTTTTATTATTGGGAAAAAAAATTACATGCTTCTAATAAGTGTTTGCTATAATGTTTGAACATATTAAATGCATTGTGTTACTAATATTATCGATGTAATGTTCAATATTTTTACAATCAAGATTCTGATGATGAGCGACATGTCCAATATCTACCGTTGCACCCCACTATGATGTTAAGTCGTGACCTTGTTGCTAAATGAGCACATATTGGAGAGGAATCACATGGAGAATGGTTGAAACAACCACCTATTCAATTCCCACTACGTCCTAAGTCACCAATTCAAAACCTCTACAGTAACACTAGTTCTTCACATGTTGTGGATGAAGGCAATGATATAGAGGTTGGCATGAATGATTTCTTATGGGATACCCGAGCCATAGAGGGAATGTTGTTAGATGCATTCTAACAAAATGAACTAGGGGATGATGTTGATGTTGTAAATACCTTCTTCAAAATCCTTAAATATGCTTCCACCACCCCTCTCTTTGGTTGAGTACAAGGGTCAAGATCAACCCAACTAGGGACAACAATATCACTGCACAACTTGAAAGCAATGTATGGTATGCCAGACACGTGTTTCTCAACACTTTTGAGGTAACTAACCTTTAAGTCCCCTAATATTTTAAGGAATACTGTCACACATTGAAGGAAGAAAAGGGTTGATTTTATTCATGCTTAATGAAATTGTATATTTCTATTTTCCACTAATTGCAGGTTACTCAAAGATAAGGTACTTCTGAGTGATAATGTATTTCCCGATAGCTGCACAGGGGAAAGTAAATGCTGCAAATGTTGGGCATTGAGTACATATCATACCACACATGTCCAAATGATAGTATTTTATATAGAAACAAATATGTTCACAAAGAGGTATGTTTATACTGTGGGCATGACATGAGCCATAAGTTAAAAGAAAAGGGTAAGGCACATGGTCCTCCTCATAAGATATTGAGGTACATGCATATAATTCCAAGGATTCAAAGGCTCTTTTGTTGCAAATAATTAGCCATGTTGCAGGGGGGCATGCCTCACACAGAAGTGAGCCAGGAGTTATGTGAATCCCAATAGATCCAATAGCCACGAAGCATATATAGGATACATGGCTTGATAAATTCAAGGATGAAGTATGGAGCTTGCGATTGAGCATAGCTATGGATGGAGTTAACTTGTATTCCCTCTAAAACACCAACTACTCTGTTTGGCTAGTGGTAGTGATCAATAAAAATACCCCCCCATGGTTGTCCATGAAGAATGAACATCTTATGTTGTCTCTTATAGTCCCAGGCAGAGGACAAGTGAAGAGAATGGATGTCTACCTCCAACCACTGATCGATGAATTTAAGAAATTATGGGAAGGGATACATGTATATGATGTATCAAGACTCATCCTAATGGAGAGGTCTTTTATGTTGTATCACATATGTGCGTACACCATGCATGATTATTAAGGACTAGGAGTTTTCTCTGGTAAGCATGTTAATTGATTTGTTTATACCTGTAATGTTATTTGACATACTTTATTTGGTGCAACTATATTTTTGACACCAACATGCTCTATATATGATAACATTGCAAGTCTTGTAACAAAATGGTATCATGGATGTAAATATTGTGGACCTTCTCTAAAGGTTAGGTGGTCCAACCACTTACAAAAACTAGTGTATGACCGTTCAAGGGTATTCCTCCCATAATAACACCATTACAGAAGAGTTGCATCTTCTTTCAATGGTAAACTAGAGAAAACTTGAAGACTTGAAATAATGACATTGACAGATTGGATTAGGGCATATGACACAGAGAAGGAGAAGGAAATGGAAGAATTGTTTGATTCAAATGGGGAACCTATGTTTAACGATCTTGATTTTTTCGACACCTATGTTGAGAGAATTCCCATTGGGATGAAAAGGAAATTTGTATTTTATGAGCTTCCATATTAGGAGCATCTTAAGATTGACCACTTACTAGATCCCACACATATATTAAAAAATGTTTCATCTTCTTTATGGAGGCACATATCATCAAATAAAAGCAACAAATTGCCTGTTAGGAGAGATATTATTGCTTCAAATACTAAAAAGAGACATTAGCCAAGCAAAGAAACTAGAGGAGAGGCTGGTCCCTCTTGGTCTTTTAAAGAAGGTGACGTCCCATGGATTTTGAAGAAAGATGATCTTTCTATGGAAAAGGATGTTATATTGGGTGTGAAGGAACTGCATTTATTTGGGTCGACTCTACGACATTGTTGATGGGTGCCAATATTTCCTATCTAAAGGGCCCATCAAAGACATAATTTTGACCATTGTGTACCTACAAACTTACTATGTTTGACCATGTCTAATACTAATTATGGATATTTTGCAAGTTATCTAATGAATAGTTTTGAGATTGAGATTTAATGAGTAATGGTGATATTTTTGTTTAATTCCATGATGAAAGTGTATATGTATCACAATTTCAACAAGTCAAACTATTCATGAAGAGAGGAATATCCCATCACAAAGAGAAAATCAAGGATCTTGTCTCTACCTACCTCCAAATTCGTTGTTGAAGAAGTACTGACCACTATCTGGAAATTCAACCTTGAAATATCTGAAGGATAATCAAGATAATGAAGGAGGAAGCAATGCCCCATATTCTCTCCATAATTCAAGAACAAGGCCGAGTTAGCTAGTAGTATAAACACAACTCAAATAGGAAGGAAAAGGAGAGGAAAATAAGAGAATTGAATATTGCATTGTGATATTTTGTTTGAAGAGTTTCAGAAGACTTGGAGCTCTACTCCCTAGATGTGATAGCTATTACTGATTAATAAACATGTTCTCTTTTTCATCTCATTAAGTTTTCATAGTTTCCTTTTGCTACTTGGGTAGGGCCCACTCAAGAGGGCTCAAGGACCCTTTTTGTATTTCTTCTTTTTCATGTTATTTTGTTTCATTTCATCTTCTTAAATATTTTTCAAAGAATTAGATAGTCATGCATATCATCTTCTAAGTATAGTTTTTCATCCATAATTAAGTTGTTGATACGTTGTAATGTTCATCCTTTTTCTTGTAGAAGTTGTTGCAAGTCCATTGAAGTGATTATGAGCATCTTTTTAGTACTATGAACCTCATCTGCACCTTATTGCATCATGATTTTATTTTTTCACTAGTTTAGAAGAAGTTAATAGGATTTTTAGATGTCTCTTGACCATCATGTAGAAATTGTACAGTTCTTGTAGAAGTATTACATTTCATGTAGAAACTTCCACCGTTCTTGTAGGACAACTTAGATTGCAATTTCTTGTACTTCTTGCATTTCATGTTATGACGATAACAACTGCTAATAAGACGGCGATAGCTTATGATATTGTATCAAGGGTTAAGAATCAATCTTCATGCAATTATATTAATCTTTCTTTCCTGCAATTAGATTAGTTTCTTTTCTAGCTAGGTGTGACTTTTCAAGTATACAACTAGATTAATCTTTCTTTTTTGCAATTAGATCAATTTACCTTTTCAACTTGGCGTGACTTTCATTCACGTAACTAGACTAGGTTTCATTTATGCAAGCAATTTAGTTTTCCTTCAACAAGTTGTAATCAATATTTATGCTCATTTGATTTATTTCGCTTGATCAAACTCAAAATTAGAATGTCGTCTATGCTAACCATCAGATAGATGTTCAATGCAGTCTGCATATACTTTGCACAACACCTCTAAAGTTTGTACGAGCCCCAGGTTGATAATTAAAGTGTCAAGATGGGGAAGTGGTAACATTATTGTTACTATTCCAAGCCCCCCCACTTTTTTGCGTCATTGTTGGGGAGGTGACAAATATTTCACATCATCTATATTTTTCTTTTCTTTTGTTCATAAAAATGCATTTGAGAGTTATACAAGAAAATAAAAAAAATAGTTTTATCTCCTCTGTTGTTAATTTCCTACATGAATGATTCAACCTAGAGATAAGACAATAACGTTTTTACCCAAAACCCCCACCATAGAGATAGGTCAAAGAAATCCAAAAGTTGGTTGTGGAACACTCTTTCCAGAAGCCCCAGAAAATTTTGAAGATTTCTTGGAAAGAGAAGAAAGAGAATTTCAAAATCTCTCAGAGGAAGGCCAATTTCCATCCCACCATACAATGGCCGGTGAAGAGGATTAGGTAGAAGTTTTTTAGTTTCCTATACGGGAAACCAATAGAGAAACTAAAATTAAAAACATCAATTCTTATGACTTACCTCACTTCCATGGTCTTGTTTCATAAGATCCAGACACCTTTTTGTTTGAATTTGCAGTTGTATGTCAAACTTATGATTGAATCTCTTTCCCTCTACTCTAAAGGATTCAACTCTAAGATGGTTCATGAGCTTGGAAGGAAACAACATCACAATCTGGGACCAAATGAAAAAAACCTTCAGTGAAAAGTACAAGGATTATTGAAAAGAAAGGGTTACAAAGGATGAAATCTTCAGGATGACCCAAGGAGTGGATGAATCTTTAGAAGATTTTGAAGAGAGATTCCAACTAAGCTGTAAAAGATCCCACAACTGCACTCTAGATGAAGATTCACTAAATATTTTCTTACTCAGAGGAGTATGAGAAGAACTCATGGAAACACTAAATCTCTTATCAAACAAAGATATTCACCAAATGGATATGAGGGTATCAATCAAATATTCAATAATCATTCCAGATCCTCAAGAAAGAAAGGTAGAAATGGTAACACAATCTTCTAACCTTGTAATTCTTATCAAGAACGAGACATGAGGATTATTAGAAGATATGAAGATTGATATTTTGCATTCATTAGATATGCAAATGGATACCTTGTAGATAAAAAAGAAATAGGAGGAAGCAAAAAGAACATTAGCTATAATTTTCCCAAAATGCAACAAAAGGCATCCTAGGAATGAATGCCCACTTGACCTTATAGAGGTTTGTGTTATTTGTGAAGAAGCTCATGCAACTAAAAAATTCCCTTCTTTGCCAGGACTAAAATCTACATTTCAAGAAGTAGTGCCACACACCCACAACGGGGCATAAATAAATTTCTCTTTTTCTTAACTCTCTTTAATTTCCCCTTTCTTCTGTTGCAGGTTCTTCCAATCCACGATTCTTTGCTGAGCCCCCTTTTGAAGGGTTTGAGAAATAGGTGCTAACTTTTCACGCTAGCCCCTTCCTTCATATGTCCTCAAGCAATGACCACACTCTGCCGCGATCCAATGGTCCTGATCTTTTCTCTCGCAAATTAGGATTTTGCGTTTCGCGACTTTGGAGGTTGGCTTACCTCTGTTTCCCAGATTTCCTGATATTCTCTTTCTAGATGAATGGTATGGATCCCTCCTTAAATCAACGACTGTGATCCTTTTGCGAACTCAGACTTCGCGAGTTGTGAGTCAGCGAAACAGTGACTTCTCGCCACGCATCCCTTCTCGATGGATAACTAGGATCAAATCAGGGCTTCTTTTATTGGGTATTTGGATGCGAGTCAACCTTGACTCTTTTGATCCCCGAACTCCCGACGATGTTAGATCAACGGTCCATGATATCCTGTGATTTGACGGTCCTAATCCTTTCTCGCGAATCAGGTCTTTCCCGATCCCCTATTTCCTGAAATTCACCCACATCAAATCAACGGTCCACAATCCTTCGTGATCCAACTACTGTGATCAAATCGTGAGTTCATGTTTCGCGAGTCATCACAAATATTTCCTTTGACTCTCCTGATGTGCGAGTCAATGAAATGTTGATCTTCGGCCATGTGTCCTTCCCAACACCAACGGCTAGCATCAACTCCACTCTTTCCCTGATGAATCTTTCGAAATCTGAATCCTCGAACTCTCGGTTCTGCTGCCATCTGTCTACCCTTATGATTGATGGTTCCGATGATTTCGAAACTTTGGGACTTGGAAAAGTCCATTCTCCTGTATACTTTCGAAGGGTTTGAACCTCGTGCACCTTTCTTGGATCCAACGACTGTTGGTCCTCACAGTCAGATATGACGGCCCAGATCCGATCTCCTCCTGCACGCTCTTCTAATTATCTGGATGTGAATTCGTATGGTCCAGATCTCTCATAGTGCTTGATCCAACGGTCACTAATCCTTGTCCTCCCGAGATTTCCCTTTCTTCCCTAACTTGGAAGATTTCAGATGTTCCGAAGGCCTCGACCCCCGATCTACCTCCCGTGAGCCCTGATATATGGGTCTCTACTTTCGCTTTCCTTAAGGAGATTACGAACTTGAAACAAGTTCGCCTCTTGGACCTCATCTGCACTCTTAAAAAACATTTATCTCTTCCAAGCTTGGTTCTTAGGGGATTTTGAATTCCCACATACACTTGCGCTAATCTACTCGTGTCAGATCGACGGTCCATGACCTTCCTTGATACAACGATCCAGATCACATCGCAACTTCGGGTTTAAGAAGTTTAGTCGTGCCAATGTAAAGATCTCCCGATGTGCAAATCCCCAATCTCGCCAATCCGACGATCGAGGAGGGTCCCGATAGATCCTTAGATCGACGGTCCAGATCACATCGCAACTTCAGGTTTTGGGAGTTTAGTCGCGCCAACATACGAATCTCCCGACGTGCGAATCCCCGATCTCACCAATCCGACGGTCAAGGAGGGTCCCGATAGATCCTAGATCTATGGTCCAGATCACATCATAACTTCAGGTTTCGCGAGTTTAGTCGTGAAAACGTGCGAATCTCCTGATGTGCGAATTTGCGAAGATTGAAGGAGTCGAGGCGTTAACACTTGCGCCCCTTCTTCAAATCTAACGGTCGTGACAGACCCTGGGTTCTCCCAAACGAACATCATCCATTCATCTTCTAAACAAAAGGATATTCCTTTTCGATACTTGAACCTCACTATTCTTCTTGAGCTTTGTTGGCTCTAAAGAACTTAAGAGTTTTGCACTCTTTCTTTTGAACGTAACGCTTGGAAGCGTTCTTCCGCGCACTCCTTACATTCATTCCTTAACTCTAGTACTTAATATGGTCTCGGTCTCTTCCCACCTTGCAGAGACTCGATGCATACCTGCACTACCTCTCCCGAGCTTATTAGACTCTGTTCTCGTAGTGATTATGGGGTTCAACCTCCGCAATCAGGGAAGTACTCACGCGAATCTAGGATGGTGACGAAATTTTCTGGGAAAGTGCTTTCGAGGAATTAAACTAGAGCATAAGGAAATCAAGGAGATATGAAAGTTCTCAAGGAACGAACACATACGTCTAAATTAATCATTCAATACAAAAACCATTATAGGCATATAAATACAAGTCATGCATTCATTATTTCCAATTCAAAGCACAAGGCATAAAAACACTTATGAGAACCATAAGTCGTGATGCGACTGTTGAGAGGGGTGCTCATTTTCACCCAACCATAGGCCCAGTCATTCCCAATGGATTTATCACTGGCCACCCTTGAGCTTAGGCCATGATTCTTTGAGATTCAATCTCTCACTTCCAGCTCAACGGAAGTTAGGGATGAAGGTTACTCTACTTATCCCTTTACAGAAAAATATGAGGACGAAGGTTACTCTCCTTCTTCTGACTCAGTCTCTATTCTCTGTGATCAGAACTCACTTTCATTTTCAATCCTTCCTTGGACTCTAGAGTTTCCTCTCTTGTCTCTGCATTCTTCGTAGGCCCTCTCCCTGCCCACACCACGCTTCCTTTCTTGCCTTCCTCAACAAGATTGCGTGTGGCTCGAAATCCCAGTCTGTGGTCAGGTCCAAAAGCCTTACATATGGCTGATCTACCCCATCCCCTCATTAACTCTTGAGGAGGCCTTCCCACCTACCAGCTTGACTATAATTCATTTCAGGTTAGAGGGTTGTTATGATCTTGAGAAATTAAAACCAACATAGTACTGGTTCGATGGAGGTTAACGCAACCATTCCGGGTCCCCTCCACCGTCTTTTCATTAGAAATCATGGTCTCTCTTAGCACATCCCCTTATCAACAATAATTCAACATGTTTCCATTATTTATTAAAATAACAGGGTTTACATTCATCGACCTTCATACAAAGGTCCACCAAATCAAACATTCACACTTTGAGTTTGCCATAGTTCTTGGCCAATAAAGTAATATTTACATACCGGGGAAAACATGGTGTTACAATTCCCTCCCCCTTAAAGGAATCATCGTCCTCGATGTTCTATCTATCAACATGATAGGTATGTACATAAGTAAACAAAATTGGATATGCCTGTCTCATGGCATCTTCCATTTCCCACGTATCCTCATCTGGGCCAAAGTTTTTCCATTGCACCTTGACCTGTGCAATGGTTCGGTTCCTAAGTGATGTTTCCTTCCCGTCTAGTATGCATTGGGGTTCTGGCAGGAATTCTCCCTTCGGTTCCACCTGCATCACAGACCAGTCAATTATATGATTAACATCATGTACATATTTCTTCAATAATGAAACATGGAAAACATTATGTGACTTTACTGTGGGAGGAAGTGCTATCCTATAGGCTACAGGTCCCACTCTATCTAAGACTTCAAAGAGTCCACAATATCGAGGTGCCAACTTGTCACAGGCTCGTATTCTCATAGAACTCTTACAGGGTCTAACTCTAAGATAGACATGGTCTCCGACGTTGAACTCTCAGGGAGTTCTCTTTCTGTCGGAGTAATTTTTCTATCGGTCCTGAGCAATTTTCAGATTTGCCTTATCTGCACCACTTGTTGTTCCATTTCTTTCAGCATGTCGGGTTCGATTGTAATTCTTTCCACTAGATTACTCCAATTGATTGGAATCTTGTACTGTCTACCATAGAGGACTTCAAAAGGGCTCATCTTCAAGGATTCCTGATAACCGTTGTTGTAGGCAAACTCTACCAATGGTAGGTAGTCTTCCCACTTCTTAGGCTGATGCATTACATGCATCCTTAGCATGTCCTCTACTACTTGGTTCACTCTTTCTGTATGTCCATTGGTTTGAGGGTGATAAGCTGTGCTAAATAGTAATTTTGTCTCCAGACCGACCATTAGAGATTTCCAAAAGTTTGAAGTGAACTTGGTATCTCGGTCAGATACAATTTCCTTGGGCATGGCATGCAGTCTAAATATCTCCTTCATGAAGATGTTGGCAATATCTATGGCCTTGCAAGTTGATTTGATAGGAATGAATTGAGAAGACTTACTTAGTTTGTCCGCCACGACCAAGATGGCATCATTTTGCTTGGTTGACTTTGGTAATTCGGTGATGAAATCCATGGAGATGGTTTCCCATTTCCATTCTGAGATCTGTAGGGGTTGTAATAATCCTGCTAGATGTCGGTGCTCTGCCTTAACTTGTTGGCATTCTAGGCACGTAGCTGGATAGTTATCTATGTCCTTCTTTAACCCAGGCCAATAGAATTGTTTCTTAGTGGTCGTGATCATCTTATGATATCCTAGGTGACCAGTATATGGTCTCTTATGCAATTCATCCATTATGAACCTCTTCAAGTCGTCACAATTGGGAATATACAATCTGTTTCTGCAAGTCAACAACCCTTCCTTGATCATTTGGTAGCCTTCATGCTTTAGTCCTGCAGGCTCTTTTCTTAGGTATGAGGTCATGGTCTTGAAGAATGGATCTGTCTTTTGTGCATTTCTGACTCTTTCCATGACATCCGTTTCATAGGTTCTTATTGCTACCAGATGAATCATTTTTATACTTCTGCTAAGGGCATCGACCACCCTATTTTCCTTTCCTTTGATGTGTTTGATTTCAAAATCAAACTCACTAAGAAGATCCATCCACCTAGCTTTCCTGACATTAAGCTTTGGTTGATCAAACAGGTGCCTCAACCCACAATGGTCTGTCACAAGCACAAATCTCCTTCTCAGGAGGTAGTGCCTCCACATTTTTAAAGCATGTACTATGGCAGCCAACTCTAGGTCATGGGTCACATAATTGATCTAATGCTCGTTTAATTTTTGGGACATGTAGCAAATTACACGTCCCTCTTGCATAAGGACTCCTCCAAGTCCTTCCTTGCAGGCATTTGTACACACGAGGAAATCATTATTCGAGTCTGCAATCTTCATCACGGGTGCATGGGTCAGTAGGTATTTCAGTTCCTAAAATATTTCTTCACATTTTGATGTCCAAATTAATTTGATCCCCTTTTTCTGAAGGGTAGTGATTGGACAGGAAATCTTGGAAAATCCTTTTATGAACCTTCTATAGTATCTTGTTAAGCCCATGAAGGATCTAATGTCTGATACATCCTTTGGGGAAGGCCATTCCATAATAGATATGATCTTATCGGGGTTCACTACCACCCCTTCCTTAGAAATGACATGGCCTAAATAATGGAATTGATTTTGAAAGAAGTCACACTTGCTAAACTTAGCGTAGAGATGATGCTCTCTTAGTACTTGAAGTACAAGTCTAAGATGTTCTTTGTGCTCCTCCCTGTTCTTGGAGTATATTAGGATATCATGAATGAAAAATAATATAAATTTGTCCAGAAATTTGTTGAGTACATTATTCATCAAGCACATAAAAGTGGCAGGGGCATTGGTTAACCCAAATGGCACCACCACGAACTCATAGTGACCATACCTCGTTCTGAAGGTTGTTTTATGGATGTCTTCATCCTTAATCTGGACTTGGTGGTATCCAGTCCTTAAGTCGATCTTCGAGAAGATGGAAGCACCTCCTAATTGGTCGAACATGTCATCGATTCTTAGTAAGGGATACTTGTTCTTTATGGTTGTCTTATTGAGTTGTATGTAATCTATGCACAGTCGGAGTGTGCCATATTTCTTTTTCACAAACAACACGAGCACTCCCCACGGAGATACACTGGGTCGGATGTAGCCTTTGTCCATCATCTCCTTTAGCTGTAGCTTGAGCTTAACCAACTCTAGCGTGCTCATCTTATATGGCATTCTAGATGTCGGTACCGCTCCTGGTGTAAGCTCTATCGAGAAATGAATATCCCTTCTCGTAGGTAGACCTAGTACTTATTTGAGGAACACAACCTTGTATTCTCTTAATATGGGGTGGTCCTCCAGGTTTGGTTTGTCATCCTAAACAGATTCCAACACTTGTATTGCATATAAGGAACACCCTTTTCTGCAATACTTCTTCATTTGAAGGGATGATATTTGTCTCACCGAGACAGGCTTCTGAATCCCTTGGAGGGTCATCATTCTCCCTTCTTCATTTACACATTCTAAAGTTTTATGATAACAATACACTTTAGTTTTATAAGTAGCCAACCAATCCATACCAATCAACAAGTCATACAAACCCAGGGGAAGTACGTTAAGGGTCGCTCGGGTGGGAAATCCACCCATGATGAATTGACAAGCTGGTATGGCCTCTGCCACCTTTCTTTTGGTCCCAGTGGATAATTGCACCAACCACGGTTTAACATGTCTAATTGGTTGAATTTTACACTTATCAATAGCCTGAGGGCCGCATAACTCAAATGAGACCCTGGATAAATTAAAATAGAAACTAGATGGTTGGCGATCATACCTTCCAGTTCCACTACTGAAGCTTTGTGGTCGGATTGATTATTGTCCAAGGCTACATAAATTCGTGGCATGCTCCTAGCCACATCATTGACGGTGGTAGCTTCTTGGATATTGTAGACTCTCTTACTGTTCCGTTGTCTGTGTGCAGTCCCTCAATTTATGATCTTCTCCACAACCCCAACATTTTAAGGGTTCCTTCTTGAGGTTATCGGTCTTTGTTGGGACTGTCTTAAAATGTTTATTTCCACTTTGAGAGAGGAAATTTTGATGATATACACTTCTAGCAGGAAGACTCCCTCTAGAATATTTTCCATAGTTCTTAAATCTTGAGGATTTAAACCCTTTATTTTGGAATCCTGAACTATTCTTCTTCTTCCAGTCCTCGTGGGGTCTTGTCTTACTCCCAAGCTATTCATAACAATACCTCGCCTTCCAGATAGCTTCTTCTAAGGTCTTTGGTTTTGTCAAACTCAATCCTATCTCGATAGGTCTAAGGTAACCCACTAATGAACCACTGCATTTTTTATTTTTCGTCTTTTATGTAGGGTACATACCTCACCAGTTCAAGGAATTTATTGACAAATTCATCTATGGTGAGCTACCCAGCCGAAGCTCATAGAATTCTTTAGTTTTCCCATCCATGTATTTTTCTGAAAGATACTGCTTCCTGAAGTATTTCTCAAACTGTTTCCATGATAAGTCCTTCTCATGGACTCCTTTCACATTCCTAAGGTCTTCCCACCATATGGAAGCCTTTCCATTCAGGTTGAAGATGGCTATTCGAGCCTTCAAGTTTTCAGAGTAGTCATGGAATCTAAAATACTTCTTTAAACCAAGCATCCAAGATTCCGCCTCTTCTCCCTTATTAATCTCTCCATCGAAAGAGGGTGGTTTGGCTTTCTTGAAATCTTCAGAACTATGGGTTTTTGAACACTTTCGTTTCTTTCCTTTCCTGTGAGGATGCGAGCTAGCCCTGCTACTAGAAGATCCTTCGGAGTTGTTGACTTCCTTTTTAGAGGACTCTCCCAATGAGTGTCCTTTGCCTCCATGTTGGACCTTCTTCACGATATTTCTCCCAGTGGGGTCACTTAGAAAGTCATGCTTTCGGATCTCAGGTGGACTGTGACTTGTCTTCTTGTGTCGTCGATCCACATGACTGTTGCGGGTTCATGCTACAGTTGCCTCTGCATGTCGGATAAGCTCTATAGAAAGACTACATTAATTTCTGTTTGTTTCTCTTGCTCCTTTATCAATCTCTCTTTGTCAGCCTTGAAACTCTGTAACTCAGCCCTGAGGCTCCTTACAGTTTCAGCCATATCTAGAGGGGTTTCCACCGCCCTCCTTTCGTCAGATTCTTCGTCTCTATTATGGGATCCATCCCCCACTTCATGACACGTCACCATCCTTTAGTCTTGGAGTTTTCTCGTGATTCACTAACTTCTCGAGTGTTGACAAAAACACTTATTGTTAGCTAACAATATATCAATTTATGAACAATACACGGTTCAATTTATTAAGTGCATACACACAGTAGAAAGTTTCACTCTTTTCTTTAATAACATTTTTAACCAGATTTTTAAGAAAGAGGAAAGGTAGGGTGTCACTCCTTTAAAAGTACTCTAAATAGAATTTTTAAGTGACTCGTCCATAAGCCCAAGCAGTCAAAGTGTTGTAACCAGGATCTGATACCATTTTGTCACACACCCACAACGAGGCATAAATAAATTTTGCTTTTTCTTAACTCTCTTTAGTTTCCCCTTTCTTTTGTTTGTAAATGTGTTGAACTTGCAGATAATAGATCTAGCTAAACAATAATACACACATTTGCAGAGAGAATTGGAGAAAGAAGAAGAAGGAGAGAAAGAATGGAAGAATTATCATTAATCATTATGAATAATGAATAATTTACACATGATACACTATGTGTAACTCAATGAGTTCAACTTGAGGTGAACCAATGCGCCATAGTGGTGGTCTAGAGTGATCTGGACACACACCAACAGTTACATGAGTGAACTTCCACCTATTCTAGTCTCTCAAGCAGTGATGAGAGTGAACTGCCACATAGTTGAGTTAACTAGTCAACTAGTCTTTAGTTAACTGACTGAACATAGAGTAGTGAGGAGTTAACTCAAGGAATCAAGGCTAATGCGCCACTCTGGTGATGATACCAAGGCAAGGTTGAATTAGCATGGTGATGATCCCAACGTTGCATGGTGATGATCCCAATGCAACATCTAAACTCAACTCAACTAGTCAAACTGAAGTGTCAACTGAAAGAGAATATTCCCCAGATAGAATATTCTCCCCTAAAATATAGGAGACTGGATAATGACTAATTATGACTAATAAACAAGGAATAAACTTAGGAAAAATAAATCCTAGGTGTGTGTGAAGTAACTCCAACACCCCCCCTGAACATCACTATGGTGAAAATAA